>MU823727.1:0-21973 GCA_027921425.1 Lentinula novae-zelandiae | reverse complement strand
GGGACCAGTCTGTCTCTGCTCCGCTTAGTCGCTCCGCATTATCACTCCGCCTCCCTGCTCCACTTAGTCACTCCGCCGCTGCCGCTTTGTGACAGTCTCAGGATCCTCATTCCCAAATGTAAACCCTACCCCCTTTGCCTGTGTCATGATCCATGCTAGCAGGACATAGATATACAGAATATCAATTTCCTCCATCAACACCTTATCCAATGCAGCATATAACCTCGTCTTTGCTTGTTGCAGATCTGCCAGTTTGGCTTTGAGTTGGCCTTGTAGAATCCCAGAATTGGGTCTCACGTTGGTAAACGACTCAAATAACTCCTTCATCCACACCCCGTTTTCGAACGTGGTGGAGTACCCCTGTGTGTCGATGGTTAAAATCCAGATTTCTTTATCGGGTTGGATGTTGGTTAGGGATAATTCGACTTTGGTATGGGTTTCCGGGTTGCGGAGTTGGTATTCGATGTTGCCGATTCTCGTATGGAGATTCATGATGGTGATGTTTACCCAGAGCCGTACAAGGCAGACGTCAACGAGTTCATCTATGGCGGAATAGTGAGCATTACCAAAGAGTAGCATAATCTTGGGAAGTCCTTACATGAAGGTGCTCTGTGGGATAATGGAGAAGCCATGGTGTTGAGCAGGCAAGGGGTGCATAGTGGGGACACTCTCCAGCACCATACCTGGTAGTAGAGCTTAGTGTCTCAGTGAGGCAATAACGATGAGAGAGAGAAGCAAGTTGGATTCCAGTACAGGACATAGCTACTTATATACATAAATGCATGACAGTATTATAAAAGGAAGTACTGAGGAATCTGCATATGGTATATGATGTCAGTGTATACTAAGCATAAACTAAGATAACACATGACCATATTAGTGACATGTGAACAGCATAGCCGCGTTCAACACTCCCCCTTGCTGAGCAGCACAGTAAAGTACTTTGCTCGAAGCAATAGCGGTAGGCGTCAGGCATGGCAGACAGCCTAAGCATTGGCGGATGAGTAAAACTCAAGTCCAAGCATTGAGTGGAATTGTCATGCCTCGCCCCGAATCACATAGCCCACAAGCTCCCCCAATTCCGATGTATCAAGAAACTAGACCAGCCAGAGGATTAGACACCTTCGTGAGATTCTGTCGAGTAGAGCGAACTAGTGGGGATGCCGGTGGAGGGTTTGGTGAGTGAAATTGAAGGACGACTGACGGGGGCTTCTAAGGTATGTAGTACGAAATCAAGAGGAGGAAACTATTATATTTAGCAATCATGACCCTGCATTGCCATGGTTGATCAATATGCAAGCAAGGTGATTCTCCGTACCTGCATCCTTCTGATTCCCCTTTTGTTCATCCCAATTAACTTTTAGCTTTATTTGCTCACCTTCCACCTCCTCACTGAAGGGTCCAGCCTCTTTGACATCCCTTTTCAGTGACTCTAAGCATTGCCAACATGCTCAAAGATATTGAATGGTAAGAAGTTCCATTTCCATAATACTGAGCTCTTCTTGAGTGGCATATACAAGGAAAACCGGATGGTATAATTTCACATTCTGCACTCCGATGGATTCACATTCAAGTTCATTGCATTCCTTTGATTGACCTTTCTAACACTGCTGCAGTACGAGACCTGTATAATGCAAAATCTCACATAACAAGTTTTCCATAAAGCAACCTTGTAACCAAAAAGGAAGAAGAAGTTGTCAAATTGTAGGGTACAAACGTGGAGGCAGAGGTTTAAGTATCATATCAGTGGGACGGACAGTTTTGTTGGTATCATAACTAGTGAAATATCCATTAGGCATGACCTGTACAAAAGGGTATTTCTGTTTTTCTCGTGGTGAAACATGTTTGACAATTGCGGCCCAATACCAGTTCTGAAACCAATTGAATATCTACATTAATTTGGGAGTCAAGACTGACCTGGCCCAAGACAAACTCTTTCTGATCATATGATCCTTTGATTGAGATGTAATTTAGGGTTATCCCCAGCTTCTACTTTCGAGTACCAAACCATGAAGGATTTTGCTGATACAGTAACTCCTACAGGATGGTGTCCTTCACCTTTGAATTCAAATTGGATCTTTTTACGGGCCAATCTTGTATACATCTTGTCATTCATTGACAAATCAAGCCGGGTCTGCCTGGATGACCCAAGCCAATTCTCATCAGACTGTATCTTTGACACAACATAATCTGGCAAAACAGTCATTGGGGTTGCTGTATATGTTTCAGGACAATTAGCAGACAAGGTATTTGCTTCTTACCAGTATCCATGAGTATGTCAATTCCTTGAATAATAGATGACCTCTTTTCAGGGCTGTCCATGTTAATCCAGGAGTAGTCATTACGGTCTACGGAACATATACCAATCCTCAAGAGCTTGAATGTCCATCTTTCAGGCCTACCCATATCAGCAATGTCTCTACTGATTGTAGGAATTGGGGAGCTGAAATATGCATCAGGGTTGACAAGAGCCTGGAATGGGAATCCAGGGCCAAATGAAATAACATTGAACCTTGATTTTATCAGTGTGGTCATATTATTCAAAATGGTCACCCATACAGATTACAGTTCAGTGGAGCATTGTCCAGGTCATCTGGATGGACAAAGTGGATAATAAACATAGAAGCCTTGAATGTTTTAGTGATACTACAGTGATTGCTTTGGTTTGTGGCCAACTTACATCAAGAATTTGCCGGGTTGCAGTCAGTGAAGCAAGAAAGCTCTGAAGATCTTTTGAGCATACTGGATTCATCATCAGTGGGAATAAAGGACAAACTCTGCTTTTTTCTGTCTGTATATCTCCTCTATAGGGCAATTTAATATCACTGAGTCTTTGGAAGTGATAAATCATAGTATTGGGAAACTTACTGTCGAGGACCAAGGCCAATATTTCCATCATATCCATCCCATAAAATGCACTCATTAGCTGCACTGACAAAGTCAACCCCATCATGAATTTTGAAGCCCTTGAGTGAGTGATCTTTTTTCTCCCAATCCCACCCATGTAGTGTGACAACAACATTAGACTTCAGAGGGGCATCATGCATTCCTATTGAATGGTAATGGTGTTGAGTACAACTTCTGACAGTAATTTTTCATGCAAATTTACTCACTGACATATCCATCAGAACCATACTGTATGATTCGACTTGCAACCTTATGCAAATCTGGGCCCTGAACTGTAAAGGGCCATTTAATGGTATCTGTATTTTGCTTCATTTTCACTGGCCAATCCTCAATGATTGTATTTGGAGGAATTTGGCTGATCCATTTATAGTCAGATATAAACAACCAACTTTGCCAAGAATATGTTTGAGCCAACACTTTTCAGAGGATGAAAATCAAACAAACCTGTGTTTACTTCCTTTGATATATGGTATGCTCCCAATAAGCAACCTTACTCATAAATGAATATACCACAAACCTGTATCAATAGGAAGTTCAAATTCCAAACCTCTGGGGCCAGGAGTTGTGTCATCAACATTCTAGTACAACAACAGTGTTAAGTTAGGCTGATAAGGTGGTGAACTACTTACGGCTCGGAGATAGTAAAAAGCTTCTGTAGCAGATGAGATGAGAACAAAGGAAGACAATGGAAAGGAAGATGGCTGACAACTTACTGCATCCTTGAAATGACACACTAGACCTGATGTTGATTTCTTGCAAAGGAAGCAAGGAATTTATGTCACTGTGTCAAATATATTGTGATGGCGTCGAAAAACTGGTATGTTCCTCTGGTCCGGCCATTCTGGAGGGTTGCATTCGAGGCTGGGTACTGAATGCATGATAGTTGCTATTGGTGTTATTTGATTGTTGGCCCGTCTTCATGAGTACAGGGTTGAACTGTAAGATTGAGTATTTACTATTGAGATCAGTTATATTGATGTAAAAATTGGTCTTACAACTGCCGTAGAGGACATGGTAATTTTTGGAGACTTGGGTGCAGTCTGGGCCACAAGTGCATCATGAAATGCCTTCACGATATCATTTCCACTAACAAAAGAAAATAAATACTGATTGCCTGGGGCATCTTGGCCAATATAATATCCATGCGGAGCATTCCTATACAGCTTGATTTGATTGCGCAAGACAGTTTTCTTATTGATTAAGCTCACAATGTAGTGATTATTGAAATGAAAAATTGGAATAACTCACAATTTCCGCATGTGCATGACCAGAGTTGGGTGAATCTAGGACAATGAGGCAGCAATCTGAATATGTCCTAGAGTTGAATGACATTGCAATTCACGAGTCGTTCTGAGGCACGTATAACGGATTGAGGGTGGGAGGTCGGGCTTGGATGAACCAGCAACCTTCAGGTCAAGACCGAAGTTATAAGACGGAGTTTCCCAGCTGATTGACATAGATAGACAGCATGATCCCGGTGCGGAACTGCCAGAGAGGCTACAGGATTGTCATGTGTCGACAAATGTTTTGTACTAGATGTATAGATTTGGGAGCCAGATGATTCTTGCAAACTAAAGGAGCTGGCTGAATTACATAGAACACAATCAATATCAAATCAGTACGAGAACAGTTTCACAGATTGAGCTCAGGCAGCTTAGCCTTGAGCATGTGTTGCTTGCACTGAATGTGCCCCAGCCTCACCAAAATACTCACCAGCGCTTCTAACACATGTCCGCTCTTCTTGAATCTTCCACTGAAAAATCTGTGTATGAATCATATGACGGCAATTTCATTCAGATAACGGCTAGAAACAAAGATCCTTCGAAAATTCTAAGCTGCTGTCTGATTTCGACATCAGAGCTCAGCTTAACTGTAAAAAAACTCAGGCCTCAGCGTTCAGCTTAGCTAGTCACTGAACTGTTCCACTAACAATGGCAGCGGGCAATGCCGGCGCTACCTTGTTTGGTATTTCCGGTTGTTGCCGAAATTGCTGACGAAATACTTCGCGCTATCATTTGTCCTTTGGACACCATGATGCCTGATCTACCACAGGAACTAATCGACCGTTTCATCGACGAATCCTTTCGTTCTACAGAAGATCTCAAAAATATATCGCTGGTTAGCAAGTCCTGGCTCCCTAGAACTCGATACTACATCTTTCGCTGCATTACGCTTGCACCTCGAGACCCACAGGAGATCAGCGAATACTACGATTACCTAGACCGCAAAGCCTCTGCCATACGTAGTGGACGTTCCTATCATCCCCTATCTTTCACAGAACGGCGACTACTTCACTCTCCATTATTTGGGAATCTACAACCGCAAAAAGTCTTTATGTCTTCCATTCGAGATACCCTTCATCTCGTTCGGGGTCTACGTCTACAATCCTTCATTCGAATAGGCGGAGAACGACGGATATCTCCTGAGGAATACTTCCATCGATGGCTTGGATTCGGAGGCCACAAATCTGCCGAAGAGTCCATTCTAATGCGGGGCCTATCTATTGATGATGAGTTTCATGAAAGACAGAAAGCTCGCTGGAATGCTGTTGATCTACCTTGGGGTCATCGAGCAGGGCTCCATGCGCTATCATTCAGAAGCTTGCGGTTTATTCATATTCAGTGGAGTGTATTTAGTTGGATACCACCATCTGTCGCTTTGGAAGGAGACGATTTTCCCGTTCATGTGGATCTTGACGAGTGGCCAGGATATCAGCTAGCCATGCTTCTCAAAGCTAATGAGAACACCCTGGACCAAATTTCGATTGATGAGTATCCTGGCTTCCAATTAACCACTACCCAGATTTCAGATGCACTGTTGGATCTCCTTATGGTCAATGTGCCAAAACTCAAGTCTGTTTGTCTTGGGGGATTGATGCAGCGAATGAATACTTTTCTAGTACCTGAGGCTTTATTCGATCTTTCCCAGCCAGAAGATCCAGAGGCCCTTGTCTCACTAGACCGACCGCGCTACCCTTCAGGCCGAGAGGTTCCGCATGTGTATTCAAATTTGGCTAGTACAAGGAGTAACAAGTCAGACGGTCAACCTCTATCTCTTGATCGTTTTTCTGTTCGAGGGTTTGCCTCGGAATCCACTCTTCTGATAGAGGATGCATTCCTGAATAGCGGAGTACTCTCTGCTATGAAATATTTGACTCTGTCTTCGATGCCAGAGAACTTCGATTATATGTTTTTCCTGTCTAGATTGTGTCGAACATTGACACACCTCACTCTAGATTTGGATAAGTCGAGTGCGTTTGCTCTTTTGTCTTTGCTTTCATAGAATTCATTTTCCGATAGCCCGCCATCTGAACTTGCAATTTCATCTCCTCCCTAATTTGACATGTCTCCAGTTCATGATACACTCCATCGTAGATGAGGATATCCTCCGAAACATGATTCTATCTCTGCTAAATGACGGTGCTTCCGAATTGGATGAACCCATTACAGCTGCGCGCACAGTCAAACTACACTTGGCATTTTGCCACGAACATCACCCAGATCATGTAAAGCAGTACTTAATTGCAGCCTCGGTGGATGAGCTATTACAGATGCTAATTCTGCCTACGTCATTCGAACCGCACCAGCCAATGAGAACACCGAGGGTGGACCAAATCACGATGGATTTACCTGTGAATATCCTCTCGGATTCCTTGCCAATAACGTTTCGGACAGGAAATTTGAACTTTGGAGAAACAGATGAATGGTGGTATCGGCCTTCCAACCTATAATGCGAAGGGGATTCGAGGGAAGACGAGACAAGTGACATCAACTTTTGCAACCTTTATATGTAGGACTTCTCCGAGCCACGAAACAAGATTCATTTCCTTGATATTGCACTTGTGTCCCTACTGAGGATGTAGTTTCCCAAAGTAACATTCGACTGAATGTAAATACATTTCTGAAATGTGTGAATAGCTTGGCCGACGAGAGCTCAGGTCTGCTCAGCTTGGGTGGTCACGGGTCTTTGTACATGTTCCAACTTGAACATAGTGTGAATATTCAAATGATGATTTATGTGTTGTTGGCAAAACCGATCGATTTTGATTCCTTCGAAAGAAGAACAAAGAAAGAAAACCCCAAGCTAGCGCAAAATACAGCTAGAAGAAAGGCTAATTCACAGTAGCTCTCCTGGTGAGGGCCGTGCAATCCGAACTTCACTCCCACCCGCACTCGGATCAGAGGATCTCATTTTCCTTCTCCCTTGTCCAACTCCTTCATTCGCATCTTCAATTCCTCCACCTGCATCTCCAACTCCTTCGCGTACAGATGCACCGGACAATCATCTGCACATAGAGAGCACGTTGTCTTCTTCCAAGCTTTCTCAAAATCAGAACCAATGCCTCCGCCACCTCTGTCATCAAACGCCGCGTGTCCTAGATGAATTTCGGAAATCACATTAACATCGATATCCGATACCTGCGCCGATTCAGAACTTGACCGAGACGAAGAAAACGCCAGTCTCAGCGTCGGTCTTTCCCTCGAATCCGAATTCGCGGATTTATCTTCCGCTGGAGACGGCCTTGAGGAATACTCGCTCCCTGAAGCGGAAGTCGAACGTGAAAAGATCGAATCGGTGTCACAGCCATTGACTACCCGAAGAGGTCCAGGGAAGGGGTCTGAACCTGAGTCTGATGATTCGGATATAACCAGCTCTGGATACTTGCCTTCAGTGTCCGAGTTTGTTATTATTTCAGCGACCGAGGGAGGGGTATTCAGGGATCGGGATGTGACCGAGGAAGATGTGCGAGCAGTAGGGAAATCGTCGCCACCAGAAAAACGGAGGTCCAATAATCGTTCATCAACTGGTTCCAGCAAAAAAAGGAGATTAGAGCATGAAAGACACCCAAAAAGACAGAATAGACTACGTGAACGACGTTTGACTTACGTGCGGACACAGAGCTCTGACTCGTAGAAGCTTCTCTCTCCATATGTATTACCTCGAATTCACGTTCATGTCTTGTGCTGGAAGAACGAAAGCTATACCGGCTATGTATGCTCCCTTCCTGCTCAGCTTCGGGAGGTACAAGGGTTTGTGTATTCGCTGTAAAAATACACTCAATTAGTTTCGCGTTCACCAAATTGCGAAGAGACAGCCTTACGTTTTCCATATGACAGCCCTCTTACTAAACCAATCTTGAGGGGGGAAGAAGGATCGGGAAATTTGGGTGTAGTATTCGGCGAAACGGCAGTAGGATCGAGTCTCAACCGGTTAAGCGACATAGACGAAGCAAAGAGAGAGTCTTCCGCCGGGCGTTGTGCATTCGTATAATGAAATTGTCTGGAAGAATCTCTGTTTGTAGTACAAGCCGCTCCTCCTATCCCATATCTTCCTCCAAGTCCTCTACTTTCGGTCGTCGATTCAGGACAAGTAGTCGGTAAGCTGACAAGGTTCGGGGTTCCGTGAGATAGAAATACGTCGTCGAGGGCCAGGTCGTTATCAACTGAGATTCCACGTTCGAAAAATCCTCGAATGATATCTCCCCAATGGGTAACGAACCAAACCATTATCAAAGTCGAACGACCGTCATCCTCTTGGTCATCCTTCCCAAACAACCAAACACCCCAAGCCATCCCCAACCTCCTCTTCTCGTTCTCCCTCTCATTCTTTCCTTCCAGCTCCCTCTCCAACGCCAACAACTGCGTTTCTAACGCCGAAACCCCTCCTTCAGCCGCACAAGCCAACGAGTCTCTCGCCGCAGATGCCCTTCGTCTCTTCTTCATTCGGACTTCCAACACCTGACACGAGAACGCCATCAGATACACAAACAGCGATAAATTCGCCGTTGGAAGCAGACCCAGAAGCATCTGTGCGATTCGGATCCGGGTGGTTGTTTTGGCGGCCAGTCCTCCTACTACGCCCTGGGGTTTGACACACCACACCCATAACGCGTTTCTTAGCCCTAGAAGGATGTCCGTAGGAGCAAGAACGGGTTCCGGGAGTCGAGACAGGAATAGAGTGAGCAGAGCATAAATGTCATTGGAGGCTTCGTCTTTGAGTGATGCGTTCAGCCCGAATTTATGTACGGGTGAGTCGAATATGGAGAGGAGTGTTTGAACACGTGGTCGGATGTGTTCTGCAGCGTCTAGCGGAGAAGAGGAAAGGGTTCGACGAACGAATTTGTTTGGGGAAGGCGAGGTTGGAGTTGGATTTGATGGCGTGGATATTCCTAGATGAATAAGCATGTTAGCGTTGAAAGTTTGTCATGGAAAGACGGCACGATACGTACCAGAACGATATAGCTCTTCAACACAAGCAAACACAACAATGGGGAGATTGTGCTCGAACCCACCCAAGACAGCTTTTGTAGATGCGTACAGTGCTATTTGGCGTAGAGGGAACCCAAATACACCTAAAATCACATTTCGTTAAGAAATTCAATCACTATTAGAAACAAACGACGCAACTTGTTGGTTCTGAAAGATTGTCAACAGCAATTCTTCCACCTGAATGTCCCTTGATAGACTTTGCCCGTCTAAACCTCGCTGCTCCCTCCATAAGCTCTCGCTCATGTATCGCTGACATCACGTCCAAAGGTAGATACTCTCGTACCTTCCCACATTCTTCAGCACCAATCAAAGATTTAAAATCGCTCAGGATTTGCTTCGGATCGCGTTTCGAGAATTTGCGAGGTTCCCGGACGGTTATTGGGACTACTGGTAGGGACGTCGAAGATGGTATCGGCGGTATAGGCGGTACATCTAGACGAAGTAAAGGCTGTGCATGTGGTTCTCTCGTAGCTAGAGATGTAGGCGCTGGAGCTGGTCCTAATGGATGTTGAGGACGTAGACTCGAACCAGGTCCCACGGGCCGGGCGTATTTGTTTGGTTTCTTCAAGGTCGACGGCGTCATTGGTGCTTGGAAAGTATCGAGCGAGGCAGATGGCCGATGCCGGCTTTTTGGTGTCAGAGCGACGCTTGGGCGAGGCAATCGCGACGGTGTACAGAAAGAACTGGGCCTTGGCGTACGATTGGCACTGGGCGAGCTAGGAATCTTGTAAGGTGCAGATTCTGGTAGAGATGTAGATCGATTCCTGGCGTACTCTCCGCCATGGCTAGCGGGATGGAGAAATTTGGTTGGACTTGATTCTAAGTCCCTTGGGTACCTAGAGTCGGACACAGTAGAACGTTTAGAGCGAGTAGGAAGTTGGGTGTAAGGAGAGGAGCTTCTGGGGTGATAATCATTGCTGTTATTAACGAGTGGACGGCTGAATACCATAGTGATGTTAATGAAGAAGTAAGAACGAACATACGATCGATCATCTTATGAACCAGAATTCCTTGCCACGACGACGCCAAATATGAGCTTCCATTTGAATTTTCCTCTTTAAAACTTTCGTCCAAATGAAATATTACTAGCACTCCTCAAGATTTATCTGATATATCTACATTAGAATAGGCCGTTGATGATTAACTGAGAAGCACATACCCGGTCCAGTAAAAGTTATGAATACACGGTCATTGACTGAAACACGCCCAAATCTTGGGGACAGATAGTACAATTTGAAAGCTGGCGGTATGCGATTGTTTTTATCTTCGGTCAAAACACGTCCGAAGAGTCGATAAATCACTGAAGACACTGACCAGCCATTGTTCTCTGAGTATTGCGAAGATGAAGTGTATAATCACGGGGCTCACCGAATCCGGCCCGGCAATCCTCCAACTTCTCGACCCAAACTTCGCCTCGGCCCAAATTCCTGCTCGTTCCTTCTCATATGCAAACGCCGTAGACTGACTACATCCTCTCTTTCCTCGAGGTTACGATGAATCTACATGTATATGCATGCACTAAATACTCCATCGGGCGTGCGAGGCTCTTCTTAAATCTGCCTCTGTGCCGTCCCCTCTCCTCCCTGCGTCCAGCATCTCGTTCCTCAATTTCCCTCAACTTGACTCGGACATGTTGGCAGCAGCTGCCACGTCGTGGATTCTCCAGCATGTCAGACACTCCTAATGATCTCTTCAACTATTCATCAGGACGCTGGCTGCAAGTCTTATACATGTTGTTCTCTAGCATATATGTCTAATCCATAATTCTGGACATTCAGTGTCAACAACGATCTTCGGGTCGCAGAGCGCAGGCGTGAGTTTGATGTCGAGGAGCTCTGTCGACTTGCGGCGCAGTCTGTTGGTCGGAGTTCTCGTGATATCCAAGCATTTGTGAAGCTCGCTGAGGGCGGCTTTAACCGGACTTTCCTTATCACCATGCATGATGGCTTCGAGATGGTAGCCCGCATCCCGTACACCGTCACAGTCCCCAAGTTCTATGCTATTGCTAGTGAAGTAGCCACAATGCGTTTCTTACGTTCATCGGGGCTACCTATTCCCGAGGTTTATGACTACTCTCCTTCGTCGGACAACGCTGCGAAGACGGAATATATCTTTATGGAGTTTATCAGAGGTACCAATTTTAGCGATGTGTGGTTGGACCTGGAGGAAGGAGAAATCAACTCGGTCCTGCGTCAACTTGTTCAACTCGAGTCTCGCATGATGTCGATCCATTTTCCAGCTGGTGGAAGCCTTTATTATACTGAGGATCTGGAGAAGATGCCAGGGAGGAAGGGCATTTTGCTCAACGACGAACGCTTCTGCGTCGGTGTAGATGCCAGGGTGCGTATGTGGTACGGACGGAGGTCACAGTTGGATGTGGACAGGGGACCCTGTACGCCACTATCTGCATATTTCTTTTTGTTGAACTAATAGAGTCTCGTAGACGAAAGCGCCGAGGCAGCACTTGAAGCAGTAGCACGCAAGGAAATTGCATATCTAAGACAGTTTGGTCAACCATTACTCCCATTCCAGCGAGAAAGACGGGAATATTACGAGTACAAAGAGCAATTACCATCGGAGCACATCAAGAATCTCGAACGTTACCTTCTCATGGCACCCTTGCTCATCCCAAAAGATCCTGCTCTTCATCGTTTCTGTATTCGCCATCCTGATCTCCAGCCGAGTAACATCATCGTGTCGAGGTCACCAGAATCTAACCAATTAAAAGTCGTGTGCCTGTTGGACTGGCAACACGCCTCGATCCTACCCCCATTTCTCCTCGCTGGTATACCAGATCGCTTTCAGAACTACAATGACCCAATCTCTGAGGCTCTCATGCCACCTTCCCTACCGGTGAACTTGAAGATATTAAACGAATCAGAGCAGAATCGCGAGAGGGCACTTTACCATAGCCGTCTCTTCCACCTCCACTACGTCAAGAACACCAAAGAGTACAACAGGCGTCATCTCGATCTGATCATTGACCCCATATCCATGTTCCTCTGCCGCCTTTTCGATGGGGCCGGTGCTCCCTGGGAGGGTGAAACTCACACTTTGAAGACTGTGTTAATAAAGGCAACTGAGGTATGGGCGAGGCTTGTGGGGCAAGGGGAAGCCGTGCCGTGTCCAGTTGTATTCGATCCTGAGGATCTACGCCAGACAAAGGAGCTGAGTGAAAAGCTGCAAGCAGTCGATGAGGCCATCGAGGAGTTTCAAGCCATGATTGGTTTGGGGCCCGAGACTTGGGTGACCAATGAACATTTCGAGACGGCCGTGGCCCTCGGCGAGTTGGTAAAGCAAAAAGTCCTTGCAAGGATCCCGGAGGAAGACCGCGCTAGGACTGAGGCGCATTGGTTCCTAGACGATATGGACGAAGAGGATTACTTCTAATATCGTATATTTTGGCATCATTCACGCTTGATTGTAGTGCTATATATATAAATTATCCTGTTGATCCTCAGCTGAGTCTTAGGTCGGTCTGCTATGAACACAGTGACTAAAACTGTTCACGGAAACTACCGAGGATGAGCATTATTTCGAGCCTTTGCCGTCCATCAGATATCCCAATGGTTCCGTAGATTTGCCAGGTATGCTAGTAGTAAAGGGACAACAAGCCAGCCCACAGAGACATACCCATCGAGGGAGTGAATGACCCGCAGCGGGATGGAAATTTCTTGAGATACATATGGAATCGAACTCTATAGCAAGGAAAGTTATCCACTTGTAGGTTTTCTCGCACAGTGTACTACCCATTCAAATTGATCTCAAAATCTCAATATTCTTCTCCTTCTCCCCGTATCTCTGACTCCTTCACCTACATTCCCAAGTCCTTCGTATACAGATACGCCGGACAATCTTCTCTACATCGAGAGCACCTTGACCTCATCATTCCGAGCAGTGAATGCCAGTAAGCGTGGTGTATTCAGGGATCGGGATACAACCGAGGAAGATGTATGAGCGATAAAGAGGAAGGGGGCTCAGAAGAGACGGAAGTTGAAGACGCGAATCAGAGAACGAAGGACGGTGGCTGTTTGACTGGCTACCCCATTTATCTGTCACTTCATGAACCGCAACCGTTGGATGGAGCAAATGTCGTACCTGTTGACGGTTTCAACTCCGCAGCGGTATCAGCTCCTGGGACCAATTGAGCAAAAGAGAAGTCAAGGCAAGACGTGAGCGATGACACTATTTAGGCCTTGGGCCGTAGTACATCGGGGATGCTTGAAGCTGTGTGAGTGGTCGATGGATACAAGGAAGTGAATTAAATTGTGAAGAATGCCGAGCGTACGACATGAGTCTAAACTGCCACTATCTCAACAGATTGAGTTGTCCTCTGGTTCTCCTCTATTTGTCCAAATGAAAGATCGCTTCTCTAGATTAACGTGGCAGATCTAGCTTATTGGGATTAACGCTGTTCCTTGGTGAATCAATGAGAAGTTGTATGGGCTCAAACACGTACACAGACATACCTTGGGCTTATGAATTCACGGGTATTGACCAAAACACGGCCGAATTTTGAGTACGAGCAGGACAATTTGAAAGCTGGCTGTACAAAATTTGTTGGCATCTTCAAAACACGTCCGAAGAGTTGATGGATGAATCACTGATATTCTGGACACTGTCCTCCATAATGTATTGAGAAATAGGAAAATGGAGAAATGTTGGACCAGGGTACAAATTTTGCGTTCACCAGAATCCGGCCCGGCAAGCACCCAACTCTTCTTTCTTGACCCCTCCACAGCTTACCGGCGCGTATAATAACAAGGTACCTCGCCGTTGCTTCAACGTTTCAGTCCTCCTCATACACCTCATTTAACCAATGTTGGATCTATCATGTTCCAGGATTTACGACTCACAGTTCGAGCTCTGGCACACATCCCGTTCACCTTTTGCTTCTCTGATCGGAACAAACCATGTACCCACTCTATCCGAACTCAATCAGCTCGAATCCCTGCTCGTTTTTCCTTACAACGAACACCATAGATTGACCACCGAAATTCGTCACGTTCAAACTATCCTGGACGGTCTGATACATGAACAACAGTTAATTGAAAAGTATATCGAGGCTCACAAGGCTTTGATGTCTCCGGTACGACGACTACCTTCGGAAACACTCTCCGAGATATTTAAATGGTGTCTTCCAAATGATCTTCCATATGCTGTCAGAAATCCATCTCAGGCGCCACTTATTTTTACCACAATCTGTCGAGCTTGGAGGCGTACGGCAATAAACACTCCTGGGCTGTGGAACTCGTTACACGTGTACCTTCCTCCGCATCTAAGCGGTGCTACCTGTTCTCGACGGATAAACGGCTTCACTACATGGTTGAAACGTTCTGGCTCACTCCCGCTATCCATTTCCTTTCATGGGAGCACGACGATCACCCTCGATACTACACCCAGTATCCCATGTTGCCCAGACGAAAACATGGAGATGGTGATCAACAGTTTGATGAAATTCAGCGATAGATTCGGTGAACTATTTCTGTCACTATCGTCCGTGGATTTCTCCGCGTTTTACAGGCTTTCCCCTCCTCGTTTCCCCATTCTCAGATCATTACAGATCCGGGATGAAGATTTTCATCGAGGAAAAATACGAAACCTCGGACCAGAGGTCGAGCAAAAGCACAGTTCTTATTTCACTGCCCTTCTCTCCAGAATGCCTGTGTTGAGGGAATTGCAGATGCGTAAATTCACTGTCGCAGACGATAGATATAGCTCTTTACCCTGTAACTGGGAGCATATAACCAAGCTTGAGATAACCGCCACTCTAGGTCCCGACCAAGTCATCACAATCTTATCCTCCACACCAAAAATGGAGTCAATCACCCTCTCTATTGGTCTGTCTACTCCCCACGTATTTCACGATCTTCGTGTCGTGCAGCTCAATAACTTGGTTGAAATGAAATTGACATTTCTGCGGCTGTTCACCCAGGTCTCAATGACGATGCATCGTACAGATGTGATTTCGGCTTTTGAGGCTGAAATAACGTCTATATTCGATTGCATCCAGTGTACTGCCTTGTATTCCCTCAGCTTCCTTTGCCATCATGTACTACTATCACGGCTACCATTCATTGGACTACCTTTACACGCTCTTGAGACTCTTGAGCTAACAATGCCAATGACGGTGGAGATGATGGCAGAATGCATCTCCAAGACTCCGAATCTGGTCAACTTTCAACTCACAGATCTCGATGATGTATCGACGGGACCACAACTTCATGCCGACCCTTTACAAGAGTCGTACCTCCAGAGACTCACCCCCTCGTCGAACTCACCTACTGCGCCACTTTGGTGGCCCAAACTCCAAAACATCCGCGTTCTCAGCCGACTCATGTCGCCTTACGCCTACAGGTACGCCAACGCTTTCTCTACCTCAACTTTAACAAGGTTCCTCAAGATTCGCTCCGAATCAAATTCTTTGTCTGTTCCTCGTCTGAAATCCTGCGACATCCTTTTCCGCCAACGTCCGGCTTTCTCAGAAGCGGAGCTACAGACTTTGCGTCACCTCAAAGACGAAAGGGGGCTGAAGCTAAGATTGAACGGGGCCAGATGTCCTTCTGTATGGGAATTCGGTCCAGATTCACCTGAGACTGGGTTGGTAGAACCTTTGAATGGAACCAAATTATCTGATATGGAATGCATCTTCGGGACGGATGTTATTGTTTGAGTCTCTAATTAAAACATGGACCAATTATTTATTATTTTTGATAGTTAGGACTGCTTGATTGCTTCGAGAGGCAAGTACAGTAATCACTGAGAACCTGCATTAGTTATAATTCTCAGAGCTGCATGTTACCACAAATTACTTCAGGGTACTGACAATTCACACTCTTTGTCTAAAGTATACGGGTTGTAAAGCTATTCTTCCCATCGGGTCATGATGATAGTATGCCTGTATCCTAGTGAGATTGATTGGTGTTGTTCGAAAAACAATGGAAGCATTAATACAGAACTACCACAATACAATGCAGTTGTTATTTATGAATTCCTTATCATCAGCTACCAGATATTCACCGTGGCTATGACAGGCGTCATTTTTATATTTGCCTGTTCAATGCAAAATGATATTCCTAGGCGCTTTGGTCGTGTCAGTTATCGACCAATAACATCTTGCGCAAACAGCTCGAAAGCCTATCTTACCAAAATATCACCTGTGTATAATTGTTTGGGTTGTCCCGACGCTAACTTCACACCGTTAATGTAGGTCCCGTTCGAGGAATCCAGATCTTGAACAAAGACCTTAACGAAAGATCCCGCATCAGTATCATTGAACGGTGATGTGTTAGAATCGAACCTTTCCATTTTGTTCCAGCCATACTAAGGCATGTCTTTTGCTGACAGGATTTAAACCGACACCACTGGCATACGAAAAGTATCCATTGCTCAGCGATTCTGTTTTCGACGGGTCATCTTCGTAGATCCCTTGACGTCCCAGCATTACAGGTAAGCCAAGCTCTAAACTAATTTGCTTCGGGAGAAAAAGGAGCGACGACTCGGTTGGTGCTAGTGTGAGTGTTTTGGCAATCATCGCGAATGTATCGAAATGCGTAGAGATATCAGGGAGTAACAATGGTGGTCGCGCAAGAGTAAGAAACAGGTAGAGGAAAATGTTATCAGCAGGCACAGAGTCGGGGTGATCCCGGGTTGATCTTTGTGGGTCCATGTAGGCGCCTGCGTCCAACAAAAAGACAAGGAACAAGTGTCAAAGTTGTCAGCTAGCATGGCAATGAAATGCGGCTCGAATGCGAGATTTGATTATTTCTGATTATAGCTGGCTGCTTGTTCGTGACTTTCACTGCGAGTACTTACGAATCTCCCTTACATCACAGATCATCTATCCAGGTGAGCGAATGCATCGTCGTCTCAGTGAGAGTGTAAAATGTGCAGAGCCTAGAGACCAGGGACATGGAGGGCCAAAGATGGCTTTAAGAAAGGAATTATAAGTAGTTGGGGGTTTTGTGGTGGGGAGGTTGGTAGGGAGTTACTAAAACAGGTGCTTTTCAAAGTCAGCCTCAGGGGTCTGGCATCGAGCACAGAAGAATCAGATGTGCTTGTACTGTGGCAATTTGTAGATGGTTGGAATACCAGGTCATGCCGGTCAATGAATGAAGTGGAATGAAGAACGCACCCAGACTTGATTAGATTATGAGCTAGCCTACTCAGATGAAAGAAAGGCGAAGGTCGGTTCAATTAAAGCCACCGGGTAGCCAGCTTCTGCAATCGGAGAATGCAATTGACAGTGCTCCATTCGAGCCTATGATTGCAATTATTTTAGTCTCAATCTATGGCCGCCTGTTCGAGAATCAGCATTTATTCTGGGGCAGGATTGGGATTACTGACTGGTCAAATAATTCCGAATATCGAGCTCAAATGTTATGTATCCAAACTTTGAGACCAAGATGATTGAAACCGCCATGTCGATCTATGATAGCATCCACAGATTTGTCCATTAGGGATATGGGTACAGAACATTGGTCACTTTCGTCTTTGGTATACTGACATATTTCTAATTATTAGTTACCCTTATATTTGTTAGTATTAATCATTAAAGTCGCCCACCTGCTATATTCCGGAACGTCGGAGACGAACACCTCAACGTGTCATAACTCGAGAGGTTCCGACTTTCCTCGCGCAGAAGCGGCAGCTTGCGCATGTGCATCCTTTGAAATCAATGTCAATGTAGCGGATGTGAGGGAGATGGGTAGTTTTTTTTTTTCCAACGACGTTTGCTTGAAGTAGCAGGAACAACCCGGTCTGCGACTGTACACCCATGCCCGAACATTCCGAGTACCCAACTAAAGCTATCGCAAGAGCGAGGATATTTACTGGTCTAAATTTCGGAAAGAACACACACTGGGATAGGGCGGCCTTCATCGAATAAGAGCCCTGCTATCGCGAAAGATTGGACGACCAGAGTGTGATAAGATGTGCTATAGCAGCAATTTACGATGTCAATGTCTCTCTCCCGACGATTTACTCAACTTAAAGACTGTTCGTCTAGATCCGTAATCCGCTCGAGCCTTCATCCGATGCTCCTTCCTTATAGAATCGATACATTGATACAACTAGCGAAATGTTCAGCGTGAATATTTATCAATCCAGGTCGCCGTACAACTGACGACGGCGGTGTTGATCGACAGGAATATCCTTCAAAGCAGAACTTCGCTTCGCTTTTGAGACTGTCAGAAATTAATCATTGTTTTAAAATCGAGGAAAACATATACCTTTCTCGGAAGTACCTCCCTTCGCATTGCCACCAGAGATGCCTAAAGTGAATGAAAACTTTAGAAAGGTGAAAAGGCGGGGAACAAGAATGGAGCTGCATACCTCGTTCACCTTGGGAAAGATCAAGCCAGGCCTGGAACCATTTATTGAAGTTTACTTGCGCCCAATATTTGCTAGTAGCATCCTTGGCTTCGACCATCTCATCGATGTGGGCATTCAATTCCTCGTCCTGTTTACTGACATCCTGTTTATTGACATCATTCGATGAGCCGGCCCATTTGGAAAGGATCTTCATCTGGTAGAAATCGGATAAATTAGAAATTTCGTGAAGTATGTGATCGGAACTATTTGGTTTTTGTTTCTGAAAGGCGAGACGTAGCTGAGTAATCAGTATCGCCAAGGCATGCTGGACCAAGGTCGGCGGGTTCCGTGATTGCGAGAAACTGGTAAGCCTATCCTTGAGCAGCTGACTCGATTGCAGATTCGAGATCAGGGATTTCAAAAGTTGCTTGTAGGAAGCATCTTTAGTCGGTTCTTTGGAAAGTTCAATCAGCCTCTTCTCCAAGGGCTCGATTACAGCTGGACTTATAGTCCCCAGAAGCTTTCCCTCGTCGACGGAGTCTGAAGAGAAATTTGAATTGAATCAAGGATGACTGGAATTGAGAAGGTATATCTTCACTTATTGGTGCCTCATTGGCAAGAGTACGACGTTTCTTAGGGTTGTCAGGCTGTCCATCAACCCCTCGATTTTGTTCGAGTTGTCTCTCTATGGAATGTAAAGTAGACAAAGGGTCAGTTTACAGTTAGCGCATTCAGAGAGTATGAATGCTAACCTTGCGATTTCACAAAACTAGGCTGGAGAAGAGAAGGAACATCTGTAACTATTCCGACCTCCGAAACAGAAACAGGGAGAGCAAGTATACAGGCAGCCTCTGCAGCGAGGAGAGCACCAAGGACAGTATACATTTGCACCATTGCGCTCTTAAGCTTTATTACGCTTGAGGAGAAGACTTGTGTGAGAGTAGATGTGAAGTGCGCGGCACCAAAGTTTCGGAAGGAGTGTTGAGAACCAGCTAAGAGGTTCGTACGAAAAATTAGAGATCTTTTATATGTACCGAAAAATTAGTGCGAGAGGCGATGCCAGGTAGGGTCGATTCCGAAGGACCTTGTGGAGTCTGTGCGGAGCATCCGATTCCTCGTTATGGCAATTATTCACACGTGTGTAAGTTGCTCTCCCCTTGTCTCCCCTGTAGTAGCAGGAGGATAGGATAGGATCTTGTCTTATCTCGTAGACGCAGTTGTCTACTTGGCTTCATCCAATGATAGGGAGCAAGCGGTAGATTAGTGGGATTTGGGAAGAAGATCGGAGGACTGATTGGAGATAGAGGCAGTGAAAGAAAACAAAGGCTAAATCGTAAACTCATCGGAGTCATATATCCTCACACAACATGTTCGAGGAAACCTCCTTTTCTTATATCAATGAAACATGTACTATTTGTACAGTGGCGGCAGAGGTTTATGGGGAAACTCCTCTTCCTCCTCCGTTTTTAGGACTCAGCGTCGAGAAACTTGGGTAAGCGGGCGGTTCCCAATGTAAGCACTGCCAACTTCGCTTCCTTATTGCAATTCACAGCAACGCCGCCGTCGTCCTACGGCGATGATTAGAGACTAGTGACTGGTCGACTCCTTCGAGCCTCAAGTTTGAGTGCTAGCATCGATGCTGGAAATAAGTGGAAATCTTTGGAGTTCGACGTTCAAACGAAGTTGCTCGCAAATGCACGTCAAAATCTCTTCAACCAAATAAATGAGGAACTATCTAAAATCAGTTAAAAACCGCGTAAAATGGTAAATATTCATCGCAAGCCGTCGGGTCATTTTCCAGTGCGCATGGCTTCAACTGTTGATGCAAATGTAAAATGCCCAGGCTCCACTTCTCTCACCCTTCGAGCTGGTCTCGCACTTCCACGAACGAACAATACTTGTGCTGTGCACTTCACACCCACACAATTTTCTTCATTTGATCTCTTTCTTCTACTCAAAATTCGCTATGGTTTATACACGTACCGTGCTCGGCACTTTGTTAGTTGTTGGGAACGCCTTTGTATTCGCCGCTCCTGTTTCTGAGAGCAATACCGGCGGTCTCTCAACTAGCGTACCTGAGATTTCTTTGCGCTCCAACTCTGGACCAGGTTGGCATTGCCAAGTACGTCTCACATGTGATGCCAAACGAAGATTTAACTTCATACTTCCACCATAGGCAGAGAAGGTGATTCTCTTCTTAATCTCTCTCTTTGAGTTTCGAGCTTTATATTCTCCTTAGATTCTTCCAACAGTGGTGGGCTCAAGAATAATAAATGTTCCTCCCCGCAGCATGGCTCACCAAATTGTATGTTCTCAGCCCGATTTACCTAGAAGCGGAGTTCTGATTGATCCTCCGTCTAATTTAAAGCGTGGTCCCCTGCTTCTACTGCTACTGGTCTCGAGAGTTTAGACCGGGAAGATTCTCTCGCTCCTTACGATACCCCAACCAACCCCCCTGACCGATCCGACCCTCATCCTGCCTCCAATTCCAATCTCCTTATCGACTCTAATACACTCAAAGAGGAGATCAAACAGAGAATAAATAATTTGGTGGGATATGGGTCTCTCAGGGAAAGAGCACAAGAGCTCTTGTCAAATGAACATCCTCTGCAACCGCAACTTTGGAACATCTTTCTGGCTATTTTCAGACACCCGTCCCATGACCTTGACTATGTGCTCATTGAATGTGACGATCTACTCACTGACCTGAAGGATGTCCCAGATACAACAATTCAGCTTCAAGCCATCCTCCTTTGGATCATTCCCTCTATTTCCCAAACTGACAGAGATCAGTTGAAGATGATTGCTGGCAAGCTAAAAAGCGATCCTCAGGACAAGGGCAGGATAAAATGGGGTGAATGTATTCATACCATGTATGCCAAGTTCGAGGAAATGTTCCTCAACAAGGCTGTCAACATGCGTTCCCGCGCGCTTGACGACGTGTCTGAACGTCAGAATTCACACTCGGTTTCGGACTTCCTGACAAATTGTCCAGAACTTCGTCTTTCTGCCAGAGATACGCAAGT
This sequence comes from Lentinula novae-zelandiae, assembly GCA_027921425.1. Taxonomy (NCBI): domain Eukaryota; kingdom Fungi; phylum Basidiomycota; class Agaricomycetes; order Agaricales; family Omphalotaceae; genus Lentinula; species Lentinula novae-zelandiae. The sequence goes on along the minus strand of MU823727.1, from coordinate 459 downwards.
CCCCATTGCTGTAAAGTTCATCCTTTGGTTGTTGAATATTCGCTGAAATAAGGTGGTAGCGAGAGTAAATGTGCACCAAGCGGACGGGGTCCAAAAGGTATATTTAGAGTCTTTTTTTTAATTTATTTTTATACTCTTCATTAACCGCAAGTAAGTAAATCTAGTACTAAGGCGCGGGGAACCGCGACGACCTTGGTGGTTTGTCGCCCAGTTCCATTCGTTATTTAGTGGTGGTAGTATCTGTCTGTGTGGGGTGGTGTAGCTGTGGGTCATGGAATGGTTTGGTGTTTGGTGTTGTAGTGGTGGTGTGTTGTGCTCGACCATGTATGTCTAGGTCTCGAGGGTATAATATGATATGTGAATAAATTACGAGATGGATTAAGGTGGTGGTGTTGGTAGCACTTTTCCATGGTTTTGGGTGTATGAGGCCGTCTCGGTGGTGTTTATGCCTCAGTCTCT
>MU823726.1:0-24124 GCA_027921425.1 Lentinula novae-zelandiae | reverse complement strand
ATCTCAGTGGTAGTGGAACACTGAGATGTGTTGGTATATAAGCGAGCTATTAGGATGCGAGGTAACGTAAAGTAGAGCGGAGCAATATGTATATCTACGGGTATGTAGCCTTGAAGGTCGGATAATGTTAACAAAATTGGCTACTCACAATCATCCATCTCAACTGCTAAAGCCAAAGTCTTGACAAGCTCCATTCTTGATCGCCTTGTTTTCGCTCTCCGAGTCGGAAGGGCTCTCATCCAAAAAAAGGTTAGTCGAGCACCAATACCTCACTCTGCGTGTCGAGTCTAATTTACTCTTCCCTTTATGATCTTTCATTCTTCGGAAACCACTGGACTAGTATCATCTGTCTACGGGACTCAAAGCTCCAAGTGACTCTATACACTGTCTGTTCTTCATGATCAAAGAGGTTGACCTGGTAACATGGTTTTCATAAGCTGTGAGTGTAGCTTGTTGATTTGAAAGACCCAGACCAACTCCAAATGCAGTACAATGGTAACATCTCCTCGCATCCGTTAGAGATCGACGATGGGAGATTACGAAGACCATACCTTGAAATCGCAGCAATTGAGTTACATAGCCGATATTGTTTCTTCAAACACCCTCCCCTCGAGAGAATTTACGAGCTGCTTACTTTTAAGTAGCTCAGGCTTTGCTGAGAAGCGACAGTGATCTTCGTCAAATACTACAAGCCATTTACGATGTCCAGACCGAACAATCCTTCTAATATACACGATGATAACGATAAATAACAGACAAGACAAACCCTTACAAGATAAAGTCCCTTGGTACTTGGTTCGTCATTCCCAGAGCCCAATCAGAAAATTCTAATTGCTCCAATCGTTTGATCCTCGCTCTGATATGATGCCAGTGTATGAGAGAAGTGTCAGAGTCCTCACTCTCTATAGATTCTTCCCCTCCTTCGGATTTTTCTTTGTGACTAGAAGATAAGTAAATCATCTGCGACCTCAATTCATGGATCTTCTGCCCAAGCTCCATCTGCCGATCTGTCCGAGGAGGTGACAATCTACTTGGTCCCTTCTCGCCACTCTCAAGTGTGCTCACTAGAGAACTCCTGCCATCATCGTCATCATCGACATTATCCCGATATTCACTCGAAGCTCCTGAGATTATGGCTGGCCGAGAGAATGTTTCTAACGGAGTCTTCTCGTTAGAATTATCTATGCTCGAATTCCTGGAAGACCCCGTAGACCTCCACCGATGTACTGTGGCCCTAGGTCGAACAATGACTCCAAACGGGTCCGTCATAAATTCCGTTGCCTGCGTTTTCACCATCATATCTGCGTGGAACGATGTTGGTCGTGACGATGGATTCAAATGTCGTTGATCTTGTCTATGGCGGTGGTAGCAGCGGCGGTACAAAGTCCAGAGAAGACTCGCGATCAGAATAGAGACAACCAATGCAATTGCACCGCCTATTATTGCCGGTATCTTGGATTTCTTAGGTTTTTGCTCTGCGGAAAGCGGGGAAGGCGACGCAGCGGGAACTGATGAAGATTCCGTGGTCGATGAAGAGTCCATGGTTGATGAAGAGTTGTTCGACAATCCTCCACTACTGGTTGCAGTACTTCTTACTCATGCATTCCGGGTTAATATGTGTCAAAAATGTTCACAGTGATTGTGAACTCACGACTCAGTACCTAGACTCGCAGTCTGAGAACTACATGTAACGGTTGGTCAGAAAATTTTCTTTGAGACGGCACAAGATTCAACTCACGAATCGTTTCGTCCGGAATCAGCGGGCATGGTACTTGTATAATCGATATGTGAGCCTGAGCTTGTCATCAAAACAATCACTCACATCGACGGGCTGTTAGATGTTACAACAACTGACACTGTACCGATAGCAAACGGAAAAGTATTAATAGAAAATGGAGTGGTTTCGCTAAATGGGCGCCAGTTTGAATCCTTCAGAGCAGTTGAATGCAGCTTAGTTCTGACCTCGAAATGTATTCAATGTACACAACATCTTCACCGACGCTACGCAAGCCATGTTAAACGTTTGTTGTTCAATGATAGTCTCTTATACGCACCTCAATGATGGCACAGTTAGGGTGAATCCTGCCCGATCCGACTCAGTTGAAATGGGAAAGTAGCTGGCGATTATAGTCGGAGTTGCAGTCACTAATGCCCCATCTTTCGAGTTGGAAAAAACTACGCGGAAGGGAGGTGGGCTTCCTGAGACTGTTGCTGTTATGACTTCGTTCGGGGTGACTGGATCGGTGATAGGTTCAAAATTGAACGGTGCGGAAGTCGAGGTGGTTTCGCTTCCACTACCCATAGCCATACCCCCTGCCAGGGCAGAGACGAGGTTACTCGAATCATGTGCAGCCGATAATAACCTTTGAAATTTCTTGAGCAAAGAAGATTACTTTTTGCAGGTCACTGACCAAAGTGAAAGCATGAACAACAACATCTGGAGAAAGAATCAGAGGAGAGAGGACAGAAATGGTGGTCCCAAAGTTGATCAGGTGTCTCAACTTCAAAGCTTTCTCTTCCGCGATTCAAGTTCTCGATCTAGGTATATAGTTCTCGAGATATGAATCAAACTAGATGTGCGACGAGCAGATAGGAGACTTGAAGATGAAAGATGAAAGATGAATACGACGGTGGATTGATCCCATTCACCACCACATCTTCATCGCTGTACTGCCTGCTTGGCTGTTGTTTGATGATGCGGTAGCTACTCACCTGATACTGTGATGAGAGGTTGCACGGAAAGCCACTAGAGGTCCATCATAAGGACGTAGCTACGAAAATGATGGACGGACCATATGCTGTTCACTGGATAGATTGGACCTGATAAAGTTGATTATAAGAACGTAGAAAGTAGTACCGACTACCTATGTAAAATATTTCAAGTTTGTTGACGAAAAAACGGACAGTGGGTGAAGCAGATGAACGGGTCGACGATGATGACATACACATAAATGAGTAAAGCTACAAACAGGCTACGAATTAGAGCGACATTTCATTTGTCAAGCCCAACGCCCACTTTGACTCATGGTGTTTCTTCAACATTTCCACCTTCCTATAAATTTTCTTCAGCTCCTCTTCTTTCTCCGATCCAATTGGAGAAGTATTCCAATTTCCCTGAAGGAATAACATCCTTGCCTGAAGCTGTTGAATCTCCTCCTCAATGGACATTTGTCTATCAGTTCGCGGACGAGGTGGAAGTACAGGAATGGGGAAGAGGGACCCGGTACCGGTACTTCCATTAGAAGAGGATAAGTTACTAAGGGAAATACTCGGTGTCTTTCTCTCTGTGTCTCGGGCTCGACGAATTGAACTCGTACTCGTCGCCGAGTCAGGTTCGCTGCTGGAAACAGGTCGTGCGGCAGGAATTGGTGGAAGAATCTGAGGGGCATAACGTTCATGGATGTTCGAGACTGAATCTTGTGGCCTTAACGTGTTTCTGCGAGCTGGAGGAAAAGAAGCAGACTCGGAAGAGTAATCAATCAAGTCCCTTTCGCATTCGCTGATACGCCATGTACTACCTTCCACCATGTCTGGGACATAGTCACGAACCATCTTCGTTTGAGAAAATTTTATCGTCCGGCGACGCGTGCGATAACGAAGAAATAGAAGGATGACACCAATGAGAAAAACAAGTACCACGGAACCTACAATGCTGCCAATGATAGCAGCAGTATCAGTGTGATTGGGCAGTTCCACGTTCGACTTAGCAGAGGTGGTCATTTTTGTGGAATCATCTGGAGCTGTTGCGCTTGATGTTGAAGATGTGATAGTGACTGTGACAAGCGATGCCTTCGAGGACAAAGGGTTGTACATCATATCCCTATTCGTCCCCTTAAAACGGAAAGAAGATATAGGTCGTAGATAAACGTACTTTGACCTGTAAATCAAAGAGTTGGTTTTCTAGCAGGACTCACGATAAACCAATCCACTCACCCAGATACAGTGTTAGTCGTAGTGGAGCTAGGTGTGAGATGTCAGGATTTGATAATAGTAGAAGTAAACTCACGACTGACCTCTGGGATGAAGTCGCGATTAAAGTTGGATTGGGGAGCACTGTGATTTCAGTTGTGAAAAAGTTCTGCTTGTTCCTGGAGCCGGAAATTAGTCCAAGAACCTGCATATACACTTGTTTACTGACTTTTCATCAACTGCAATAATCTCGAATAACCTATGAGAAAATTAGTTTGAACGTCCATACATGATTTTGTATAGCATGCTGCTAGTCACCCCGCTTTGTTGAATACCATTTGGGACATTCCTTGGTTGTTCTTCGAGTTCATGATGGGTACTGGGGTGGACTCAACAGTGGGCCCTTGAGAGCAATCTAGCTTGATCTTTCGCAAGACGAATTGCGAGTTTGGATCGTTCCTGTCACGTTGCCATTTTACCATTTGCGTATCGAGAGCAGCGGTAGGCTTCCCATCCGGTGGAAAGGAAATAGAAAGTGACCAAGCGACTGAAAACCATGAAATAATTGAACTAATGGGAGCATGGGGGATCAATAATCTGACGCAAAGCATATAGCGGGATACACGCACAAAAGAGTGAGATACATTCTAGCCTGCGGTATCGAAGAACAGAGAGAAGTGAAAGAGGATCCTGACCTCATGTACTGGCTCAATGGAAGAGAATGGGAAACATGAACATGAAATTAGTCGCCCTATGTCCCTCTCTTCATCGTTGTTGTCATCATGTGGGTAGGGTGATTGATGAACAAACCTTAGTAAGACAGCATTGTTACGCACACACTTTGATCAGCTCGTATAGGTTCCGTCTCGGGAATCTCGAGTGAGATGACGATGGCGCTCGCATGACAATGAGAAGTGCGGTAATGAGCTTTCTCGAACTTTTAGTAGATATGCAAGTCAGATGGTGCCTCCTCTATCTTTTCTTTGGTATGTATATTTGAATTTCATTCAAAATATCCCAGAGTGACCTCGATCGCGAGTTGCCGTTCTGCTAAAGGCTTCCATGTGAAGTGTAGATAGAATTTTCACAGACCGGAGGCTGAATGTCAGGGCTGAGATTTTCGATAAGTGTCTGAGGACTCTCGATGGCAATTTACAGCGAACAAGAATCCCCAGTCGTCAGACATGAAGATGTTGAACAGGTCGTATGGTCAAGTATCCCCGTTAATCGTGGTCCAGAACGATGGCGACAAAGCAGGACAGAACAATTAACGCTGTAAGGTAGCGCCTTGCGATTGGAAGCGGCAAGAGATGAGTGGCCATTCAGACGGTCATAGAAATTTAGACTAAGATCGCGAAGTAGTGAAAGTAGGACTTGAGTTTGAGGTTCACAACCACAAAAGATCATTGCTCACTATTTATAACACCATTGCTTATCAAACTCTCGCCCACTTCTGTTCATATCATGATCAAGTGTTGAGTCTGTCAGTCTTCGAAAACAATTGCGTTGCAAAAAGAGCTTTCTGTTGACGAAGATCGCCAAAATGAGCCGTAAGAGTGACCTGAATTCATGCAGGGGCTATGGGCCAGAAGATTTGAAGTTGTAAGTAGACGCTGTGAGCGCTTATTATACTTCGAGTTTTACAAGTCCAGAACATATGTACATAGTAAAAAAAGAAGCCGTTAACTTATTATAAAGTTTCCCATAAGACAATTAGGATTGCTCCCTAATGACTTGGAGATACGCGGTATAACCTTCGTCCTTAACATTGCCCTCCCCGTCGCCGTTTACGTTAAGGGCAGATTTGAAGTCATTCCTCATCGTAGTTCCAAACCAAAGTGCGTGATAGGAGCGCTTGTCAGCCCCGAACATGCCTTTGACAAAGTTCAGTTGTGTGGCGGGGGATTTATCCTATGATGCATCGAAGTAAGTGATCTTCGGATGCATTTATGTACACCCAGTCTTGTTGATCCTGGTTTATCAGCTTGTACACGTCGCTTTGATCACTAGGAGAACTGTTCAAGACCGGTGTATCAGATTTTTTGTCTACGAAAATTGTGTGGACGGGTTGGACCCCGCTCACTTACGTTGCAGCCAATCGTGTAGCCTGCGAGTCCGCTTGTACGACGTGAAATATGCCTCGTTTGTCGTAATCAGAGGTCACTCCAAGTTCAGTCCACCCATGCACAGACATGCCCTCGAGTTGAAACAGATAACCTTTGAACACACCGCCATTATGCCTGCGATAAACCTCGAAAGAGATTGTTTCCCCGGCCGCAATACGCGCATCTTCGTCTTTATACGTTGGCGGCGCAAGCTGGTCTCTCGACCAAGGAGCATCAGCGTGGCATTTGTACTGCAGGAATGAACTGAGTCGTTAGAATGAAGACCGCGCAACTTTTTTCAGCTTACATTGTAAGGCGAGCACAAAGCCCAATCGCAGCACCCAACGAAAACACAACTATCGCCTATGTCGCCGCAGCCCATGACAGTAGTAGCAAGAGCTTCGAGACCAGACATAAACGAGAAGGGACTCATTTTGTCTAGATTTAATCTGGCCGAGAAAGCTCTTTGATTTGTCGCCGGGACTCTGTAGCCGGATACGATACCGACGAGCATCGCAAGCCTGAGTATGAAGACCAAAAAGGTTTTGAACAGGATCATTATTTGAATGGAAGGACGTTTACTAGGAAGATTAGTTGGAGAATGAAAGGGTGATTTCGTGGTGCTTTAAAGGACTCTGCTCGTCCAGTGTTTATTCGCTTCCGAGTCGCTCGAGGAGCCCGGGGAGGAAAGCCTAAGGCAAACAGTACCAAGAAGCTGGTGCCACTGCAGATGAGGTCAGTAATTCGTCAGTCAGTCAGTCAGATGGAACGTTCTACTCGCTAGTGGATACTAGAGAAAGTCAAACAAGAGTTCACGAAACCTCTAGACGGCCTATAGAACAAAGGGAAGACTAAGTTGACAGCTCGACGATGAAGAAAAGTAGTCCAAATCCTTCACATGGTATCAATCTTAGTACTCGCGAAGTTCCACCTGCTGGTATTCAGGTTGTTGCGAGGAGTGAATATCGAGCAGAGCGTGACGATATCCAATAATATGGCGTCAATGCGAGACCAATGATTTGCCACCGGGCCAAGGGGCAGAACCAGTCGAAAGTTGTTGAATCAAAAATCTCCACATGGCTCTTGTTCTTATATCGTCGGTGCATCGGTGGAAAATTTCATTATGGATACAGAATTTCATTGACATACATTTTCCTGTAGCTATTAACACCTTAGCTACATCTTTGAACGCTCGTTTCATAGTTTCAAGGTACTGGGGACCACTTCAATCCAGTAACTACAGTCAAATTTTAGCCTAGCCTATGAGAAGATGATGACTCGTTTAGAAACTCACCCATCTGGGTCCAGAATGAATGCAATATGCCTCATCTTTCCGTCCTGGGGCCTCTTCTTGAATTGAACGCCGAGCTTCTCAAATCGTGCACAGGCCTCTTCCACGTCGTCCACGGTGATGGCAATGTGACCAAAGCCCTTACCAGGTTCGGAGTTACCGGAAGAATAACCAGCGAAGGATGCATCCGTCTCGGTCCCATGGTTGTGAGTTAATTCAAGTACGCCTGTTTAGGTCCAAAGATCATTGTACGAGGGACATATATATGTAGACAATGAAAATTGGCGTGGATCGTAGGCAGGCATGCGTGAGAGGAGGGTTTCCATATCCAAGTTCCGGGATAGCATTGGATGATGAGGTTTGCTCGTGGGTCACGAGCGGGAGAAATAGAGCTCACCTTCCCTTGCGAATCTCGCTTTGTCTTTCTCTTCTGCGGACATATCCTTGTAGTTCTGTCCTTGATCAAAAGCCAAGAAATACAGCGTGAAATCGCCCATATCCTTCTCTGTAGGCAATGAAAGTAGCCATAGCCCGTTGAATAGGGATCGACACGAAAGTATCTGGGGTTCATGGTCTCTTACTAGATAGAAGATCCATGCCGATAATCTGCACAGCACGAGGAGCAGGTCTATAGTTCGGGTCTTGGTCAATGTTCAAATTACACGTACCTCTGTATAAAACTTTACAGAGATATCCGGATCTCTGACACGAATCATTGTATGATTGAACTGCGAAGTGTTTAAATATTGTTATATTTACCTAAGATGAAGCCGCAGCTGAATAAACTCACCTGAAAACTAGCTGTCTCTGCTGTTCGTGGCATTGTTGGTGGAAGAAAGAGAATAAAAAGTCTGCGATGTGAACTTTTTCATCTCTCCGAATTGGTGAACTATTGGTGATAACATGGTGATTGTCCGGGCCTCCGGACCGCAATTTCCTCTTTTCTTCCTCAACGCGAAACTATCAAAGAATTTTGAAGGCTCAGAAATTGACGCGTCTCAACATCTATGTCGCTCTGTCGGCAATGGAACAGGTCGAAAGAGATTGAAAGTTACTATCAAATCGGAATTGGGGTACCGCTTAGTGAAAAGGTCAATGGTGTGCTGAGGGATTTAGGTAATGTCCTTATCTCTTGTTTTCTTCTTTGCTCATCCAACTTCAAGAGTGCAACAGTTTGTACAACAAACAACGCAGATACCAACTTTGTATTCTTCACACTTGCTGCACTTCATTAGAAGGCAAGGTTGGGGGTGGTGTATTCTCCGGTACGCAGACTTGATATTGTACAGTCGATCCGTCTAACGCAATCAACAAAGTTGTATTACTTCCGCTGTCTTCGAGAAAAAGGTTAATAATAATACCGTATGTCATTCGTTATCGAAGACTTCTACTTATCGCAAGTAAGAACCCCGTTTTCGAGCCAGATAAATATTCACCTGCTCTTCGACCGTTTATTCATTCAATGTTCGTATGGATATACTTAATTTCGTCTTCATTCTTGCCTCAGGCTCAAACAGAACAGTTCCTGAACTACCGCCTTTGGGGAGAGATTGCGCCAAAGCCGATTCGGCGAGACACGCGTAATGCCCCGTAAGGGGTACGATTTTCAAAATTGTCAAGATCCTTCCGTTGATTGTTATTCAGTATCAATCGCATAAAATAGCAACAAATATCTATTTCTTTCATCCTTCGAAATGCTCGCCCTCGCTATACTCGCACTATTTCTAGCTCTCGCGATAAGAAACTGGTTATCAGTCCGCCGCCGTTACAGGAATATCCCTGGTCCATTCCTATCGCGCTATACCTCCCTGCCACTCGCTCTTCATTCTCGCGGAGGCAAGCGACATCTCTACGTTCATTCTCTACACAATAAATACGGTCCGTTGGTACTCATCGCTCCAAATCACATCTCCTGCTCTCATCCCGATGCCATAAACGTCGTCTATGCTCAAGGCGAGCACGCTCTTCCGAAGTCTGATTTCTACAAAGCGTTTGTCATTGACGGCACGCCTAATCTATTCAACACCCAGGATCGCCTGGAGCACACCAAGAGACGTAAAGCTCTGGCGCATCCTCTCAGCTATAGAAGTGTCAAGGAAATGGAAGAATGGATTGCAAACAATATGTTGAAGCTAGTGCGGAATCTCGATAGGGAATGCGAGTCAAAATCTTCTTCTCAACAAATGACTCATTCGCGTCTCAACGGTGTCCCCTTGGGCGCGGAGACTCCCGGGCGAGCTTCTGGAGAAGAAGCAAGTTGCCTCAATATGCACGCATGGTTCAATTGCTTCACATTCGACGTCATCTCAGACCTCGCTTTTGGCCAATCGCTTGGAATGCTTGATCGAGGAACAGATGTGCTTCCCGCATCCTGTGAGGACACGGGAGTTGCGGCTATGATTGGTCTCCGAGGCCGTGCCGCTGCTTTTCTTGGTTTGTTTCCACCGCTTGTAGCGTTTGGTAGAACTGGGATGTTGATCAGATGGTTCATATTGCACTTTTGGCCTGACCCTCTTATCAGAAAAGGCTTGAGTAGTAGCGATGTAGGTTATTAATCTGCTCATATTGTGACTACTGACTCAAAAATTTTGGTTTTAGATTCTTTCGGATATCGCGACAAGTTGTGTCCGGAAAAGGCTATCTTCCACGAGCAACGATGATCAAATTATCCGGAATGACTTGTTGCACCGACTTCTCACTGAACTTAGAAGCTCCGAACAACTCATCGACGGGGTCAAGGAGCCACTCGATGAGAAAGTTGTGGTTACTGAAGCTATGCTTCTGCTGTAAGTTTCATTAATATGCAATATCGAGGCTATAGTACTCATTGAATTTCGATCTAGTACCGCAGGATCTGATACAACTGCGGATTCAGCAGCAGCGATACTCTGGTACATTCTTGCTCATCCCGCGGTCCATGAACGCCTCGTCGCGGAACTTGATGAAAATGTCGGCACATTATCGCACGATCTGGGTGCTGCAGATGAGCTTCCCAAACATGATCAGGTCAGCTATATCGTTTACCTTAGTGTTATCTCATCATGGGCTTAAAATCTCATACCACTTTTCGACCAGGTGAAAGCGCTTCCTTATCTGACTGCCACAATACAAGAAGCATTCCGCATGTTCGCAACCAATGCCTTTGGTCTACCCAGGGTTGTTTCTGATTCTTCAAAACTTGTCACACTAATGGGCACGAACATCCCACCGGGGACTGAATTGAGTGTTCCTGCGTATACAATCCAGAGAGATACGGATATTTGGGGTGACGATGCGTATGAATTCAAAGTAGACCGTTGGCTTCAAGACGTCAAATCTTCCGAGTCCGTCGATGTGAAGAGAGCTGACCCAAAGTATCTTCTTACGTTTGGAGCTGGCCCGCGTATGTGTATTGGGAAGAAGTAAGTCTTAGTCCTTTATGACTTGCTACGCCAGTATATCGGACTGATCTTTATTCTGACAGCCTCGCTACTCTGCAGTTGCACCTGCTGATATCCACTATCCTCCTGCGTTACAAGCTGGAATTGTATGATCCCCATAGAGGTTTAGAAGCCATCGAGGGCTTTATGAACAAACCGGTTGAAGTTTTAGTAAAGATATCTCGACGATAAGGATTTCTGGACTTTCTTTGATACACTTGATAGAGCGATACCAAGCGATACCGTACAACATGTAGATGCACCGTATATGTATAATTACCTTTAAAAAGTGGAAAAACGAGTCGACGATATTAATATTCCTTGACTTTAGGTAAGTAAGTCAAATCGAACTTGGACCCACAGGTCCTCACAGGTCTTAGTTGAACGTCCATTACAAAAACCTGTTTTTCCTTTTTTATTTTTTTTACTTACACAAGGTAGGTTTTAGTTGCTTCAGCGACGAAAGTATCTTTTTGAATGAATCACAGACTTCAGAAAATATGTCGTACATTGCAGTTGCGAAGAAGCTCTCAGCTCTAGTACCAAAAAAAGATAGAAAAGGTATCATGGTGCGTACGTAGTGTGTTGTTTCAACTTTCATTAAGAGCGGAATTCTATGGTGTTCAATGTGCACAAAAAATAAAATCGGACTCAATATGGAGTCGGACTTACATGTAACCAGTTGCACATTGACAAAAAGTCGGAGAAACATTGAATTTGCCTAGATCATTCAATATTCCCACGCTTTCAAGGGGTAGCGCACTTTGCAGTTTCCAGTGTAGAATGCCAAGGGGCTATAGCTAATGGATTTGCTTGCATATAACACTTAATGAGAGTGATATGTGTCTGCATGGCAATTTTGGTGTACCTCCCTGGGGTGTAGCATGCACAAAACCAAATTTATGATCATCATTGAGCATACTCTGCAATAAAACAAGCCATGAGTTGCAATTCATTAATTATACATTGGTATCTGTCATTTCTCTTTTTATTATGCATATTTATGAGTAACAATGACCTCAAGCAATTGGAGACCAATCAAAGAACCATGCCTGAAGTGACTCTGAGAACTTAGAAGTGGACTGTGAAACTACACTTCACAACTACTTATTCAGGCCTTGCCAATTTACAAACATCTGCAAAACCTGGATGTTTGTGAGAGCAAGGGTACTAGCTGGAGAGCCCTGTCCAGTGCTGAAAGCAGTCCCAGCAGTTTTTCAGTACTGCTGGGAGCGCTTTCCCAGCTGGACAGTGCTGTTAGCTGCTTTTGAGCTCTTAGCTGAAAATACAGGTTTTACAGATGAAGCCTGTGCCAAAATAATGATACCAGCTGGAGAGCATTATCTGCTCTGAGGATTTATGCCCTTAAAGACTGGGAAGTATGTCTGTGCATATAGTACTCACTTTAAGGTGAATACAGGTAAATATTCATCAGCAATCTAAGTCTACCAGCTGGTCAATGCTGTCGAAGTGTAAATGAGACGTTACTCTGAGGCTGCCAGGTGCCTCATGAGTTGGATCACTTGCTTGCATTTTTTTCACTTGCTGTCTGGTGCCAGGGTAAATTATTGATCTTTATTTTGCTTCTTATATTACACTGGAGAACTCTTGATCAGCTTAAGGTTAATGCAGCTACAACTCCATTTTTTTCAAAATAGCCTTCGATAGACAAATTGAACAAACAAATACTCCCATAAACCCAGTGCCGCTATAAGCCGCTCCACGGCAGAGCCAGTAAGCGCTCACGGCACAGATTGCTTAGTCACTATTCCGTCAGATATTAGGCGCTGCTAGACTTTTGAGTTAATGTCCGACTACTGCTATTACAATGTCCGACTGGTATTTGACTTTCTCCGACTCACATATTTTTTGTGCAGATTGAACAGCATAGAATTCGACGAGGCAAACTCGTAGAACTATCATGAAAGGCTACTGAAGAGTGGCATTATGTCCGAAACCGAAATCGCTTCTGCCTTGGTCACAGGCCAGTCGCATCTCAACATCTCGGCATGCCCAGGCTGCATCGATAGTCGTTCTACTGAATCTCATGTGCCTCCTCCTCGGTTACGTTCATTGAGCAAGTGTGCTAAATGCGGAGCTCTTTTGTGCTTGTCCAAAGGATGTAAAGCTTGGAAATTGGACGAGGCTACAACTTGCTCTGAGCATGAGTCAAAAGTTTATTGTAGACCTTGCAATGGAAGCGGGGACGAGCTTAGATTGAGACCGTGTCCAGTCGACGGATGTAACCGAATCCTTTGCAAAGACATTTGCCAGAAGGAATGCACCGGGGAGCCGGTCGATGTTGCGAAAGTGGTCCGCGCCACACTCTTTACAAACGATTTGATGGTCGACCGTGGAGAGCCTCCTTCAGAGAAACAGAAAATGGATACCCAGCCGCGACATCCCCCTCGTTTAGCTCCGTGCTCTATGTGTCTTCCTGCCTCTAATTGGCGCCTCTGCTCCAATGATTTTAATTGCTGGTCTGCGTCCTGTCTCATATGTCCCGACTGCTCTCCCAAGGGAGGCAAGAAATGCGTTGGAAACCACCCAGCCTGGATATGTGACTCCTGTGCATACTCTAGCGGTGATACTCCGATTTGGGATTGTTCTTCCTGCGGAAAGTCGTACTGCACCGAATGCAGACCGTCTTCTTCGAAAAAGTGCGACCAGTGTGGAGCAAGCGAGATTTGCAAGAAGTGCCAACAGAAGCAGAACAGGACTCCCAAGGATCGAAAAAAGATGCTTTCAGAAGATGTGTACGGTCTCAAACTCACCTCAGGCTGTGCCGAGAAATCTTGCGATAGAGTGTTACTGTGCCAAGTCTGTGTCATAAAGCGGAAGGAAATGACGGGGTCGCGCAAGCGCAAGGACCAATGCGCGCACTGCTCCGACTTCTTCTGTGAGGAGCACTTGGAAGGCCCATGCATCAGTTGCTCGGCTGAATTTTGCTCTCAATGTGCATCTGGCGCAGAGAAATGTGTACTAGAATGCGGCCAGATCATGTGCGATAGATGTTACGGAAACTTGAAGCCAGAGGATCGCACGTCGAGCAAGTGTCAGTTTCAGTGTGGCATCTGCAGCGAATTCTTCTGCAAAAAGGAGCTGGCAGATACATGTCTTGATTGTGGTCGTGGAATATGCGAGGAATGTTCAATTGACGATCTAGAAGAGTGTGAGTGCGGAGGGGGAGGGCATGCAGCCCATCGCAAGCGACGCGAATTAGGAAGATTGTTGGTTGGGTTTTCGTACTAGCTCATTATATGTTCTGGTTTTTTTTTGCTATTTTTGATCATGATGAACTTGATTGACCTCAGTGTTCGTAACGCCACCCCTTGTTGTATTGTCATTGTATTTACGCTGTCATTGTTTATAAACGCAGAAATTCTCTCATCATGCCGACACTTTGATGCACATCGTGCAGACACCCGTTCTGACAAACGTCCTATTAGCCAAACAAAATTGATAAATTACAGTGAAAAGGCTGCGTTCAAACAGAAGGACTCCCTCAGCTGGAGTTCGGTAGGCCAATGGGCCGGTCAGGGTACCTATGCAACGAGCGAGCGAGTAAGTTATTGGTGACACAAGAAACGAGGACGAGGAGACGATGGGCAACATATTCAATGATGGGATGTTGGAACTCACTTGGCTTTGATCCTCTTCGCCAATTCCTCTTCGTGAATCTGATCTGGTCCGAGTTGGTTACCCAGAGTGAGCCACCTGAAGAGAGAAAATGACAGGCGTCAGGAAGCGCAGAAATGAAAACAATGGTTGCGAAAAATACCCACCCTGGTCGAACATTATGTCTCCTCCCGAAAATTTCCACTTTCCGTCCGCCAGGACACATCCTTTCAATCAACCCATATACCTCCTCCGGCTTCCGACTTGTCTCTCTTACCTCGCTTACTATAACATCTACATCGAGCCCTTTATTGGCCCACTTGGGCAATACGGGTGGATCAATAGGCTCATTCTCCCCCGTCTGAGTGTTGATCCGATACTGCGTCTTGACCCCTACGAGCATATGCTCCTTGGTATGATTAAGCCAATGACCTGTGCGTCCAGTACGTATGACGCGCTGAAGTTGATTTGTTTTGAGCCAGATGACTTCGTCTATACGGGTGTAGCCCCATACGCGGAGACACTCGCGACCGACTTCCATTGCTCGTCCAGTGACCCAGAGAAAAAGGAACCCTTCGTCTTGAAGGGTAGGTATGGGCATAGCACGCATTTCGTCGTCGGTTAGGGTACCGTACGGAAGCTAGACAAAGAATGTTCAACGAAGAGTAATGAAGAGCGGAAAAAGATTGGCACTAACACTCATATGTATATCCCAAGGCGGATCGGCCATGATTACATGGAATTTGCCTAGTACAGAATAGTCGAATCTTCGCAAGTCGCAGTTGATCCATTGCGGTGGGAGCTAGATGGCCGATGAGAACGATAAGCAGGAAGCGAGTAAAACACAGACCATGGGAGTACGTTTGCCAGTAGGACCAAGCCCAATGCCCAACTTATGCTGTGGTCTTTTTATCATCCTTGAAGCCTGCTGTACATTATCCCCATCGCCGCCATCCCAATCAATTTCGTAGTGTAGATATCTACACGGCGCCTTTTCTTTCCCTCTTCCACCTGCGCCTAATCCAGAAGGAAGAGACGTTGGTCCACGTGCACCGGGAGGAAGCGAAGCGCCATACGGAGTCGCGGAATGAGATGTAGAAGGAAACGGCGGAATAGATGGGGACTGAGCATAGGTTGGTTCAGAATAACATGTGTTGAGATATGAACAATGGCCAAGGCTAGGGTCTGTATGAGGGCGGAGAAGAGGACGAAAGTGAACCCGGTCACAAATAGAACCAGCACGAGATTTGGCACACTCGATTTTGGTGACATGTGTACATATTGGTTCGAATGCATGGTCTGAAGCAAACTGGATAAGCAGTCAAGTTGTGCTGCAATAATTCGGTTCATTGACAACTGACCTCTTCAGCAAGTAGTCTTCCTTTCGCAGTGGATTGCTGGACGAGTTTATAAACCTCTCGTTGCTGTTTACTGAACCCAGCTAATCCGCTCTGTTTATACCTTCCAATATCCTCTTCCTCGTCTTCCTCTTCCTCCGGCTCACTCCCAGCAGCCGAGTCGGCTTCCTCATCGATGATTCTCTTGCGCTTTCGTGGATTCTTTGGGTTAAAGTCCAGTCCACGAGCAGTAGTGGATATACCACTGGGTAGAATAACATCCATTACTAGAAGATGTCCGTCTTCGCGCACAAGGCGGAGAGAAACCGGGTCCCCTGGACCAGGCCAATTGTGTGCCAAGCTCTCAAGAGTTGCTTCGAATTTGGCCAAGTCTGTAAGGCGGAAACGGGGAAAGTCCACTAAAGAGTGTTTACATGTTATGACTTTGATAAGGAGTGATTTAGAGGCAATCGGCGTAGTTACACTACCAGAGGTGAATAGTGACAAGAGAGCTGTGGAAGCAACTAGCTGCAGTCGTTCGTCCATCGTGGTTCCCGTCGATATAGATGCGGCCACGTCGGGCCGACACATCACTACTACATAGGAGTAACGAGCAGATCTATTTTTTGGTCACTGTGCCCTCTAAATGGGCGAAAGTATCTGAGCTTCTATCACGGATATCATGGAATAAAACAAAATTCAAGGGAGGTGTTATATAGTATAAACATATAAACCCCAGCATTCGAGATTTAATAGATGAAATATCAGCGTCCACAAGCTTCTACGGCAAAAGCTACCAGCTTGCTTCGCACTTCAGCGGCAACAACTCCACTGCCTAGAGTATAGACCACATTGCTTACTTCAAATCCGTTGAACTGGCTAGCCGCGCAGACAGTGTACGCTCCCATGTTGTCAAACGCTAGCCAATCCCCGACCCGAAGCCCTGTGGGGAGCTCAGTCTTCGGACAAACACAGTCAATGGAGTCGCAAGTTGGACCCCACACGCTGCTAGTGCACACTGGCTCCGAAGAAGGTACATGAAATGAACCATTCATCGATAAGACGTAGGGATGAACAACTTGATGATCAAAGAGAATGCAGTTGAAAGCCCCGTATACGCCGTCGTTAATGTAATCTGCCAATACATATATTAAGTAAAGTTCTCGAAAGAAAGATAAAACATAAGACTCACACATTACAGAGGGCTGATCGTTTCCAGTTGTCATCTCGGCGGAGTCGGAGAAGGGAGCTCTACGCGCGATGATGTTCGCGGCTAGGCTGAACGCTTTGGACACGTAGAACCTCCCAGGCTCCGCAATAACTCTGATGTTTCTTCGATCAGGGAAATGCTCTTCAATGGCATCCTTCAGGACTGACGCAGCCTGTTCAAAGGATGCATCTTCAAAACCCCCACCTACATCGAGGAGGGTGAAAGAGAAACCGGCTTCTTTCGCCATGTCAAAGGCATATCGGGCCCTAGCGATAGCATCCGAATATACAGTTGGATCGTAACATCCACTGCCGACATGGAAGCTGACGCCTATGACATCAAGGTTGAGCTCCCTGGCTTTGGAAAGCAAAGCAGGAACTGCAACAAGAGGAGCGCCATATTTGAGACCCAATTGGCATAAACTTTTCGTGTCGTCTGTAAGGATACGGACGACTAATTTGGCTCGGGGGTGGGTACGAGCAACTTTGTAAAGTTCGTCCATGTTATCAAAGGTCATAGTGTCGACGCCTAGCTTGCCGGCATTGCGTATGAATGAATTCGCTTTACAAGGATTAGCGAAGATGATACGGCTAGGGTCAACACCGCCGATGCTGAGAACTCGGGAAATTTCCCCATTGGATGCACAGTCAAAACCGGTGCCCAAGGCGGCGAGAAGACGTAAAACGTATGGGTCTGGATTGCATTTTACAGCTGATAAATATATTAGTCGATGCGAACAAAGTTTAACGAGTGGATCGACAAACCGTAGTAAGGAGTTATCTCCGGTAAACATGATACCCAGCGTTGGTGCTGTCTATAGACTTGGCTGAGGTCGGCCACGAAGAAGGCCTTTTCGGCATCAGGCTCGCCGTCGTTGGCCATCATGGAAGCATTCATGACGCCATTCCGAAGATGAATTTCAGGGTGTCCGATGTGTACAGGAGGTAGTGAGTGGAACAAATTTTCCTCGTGGTGTGGAGATTCGGCTGTTTCTGTGTTGAGACGTAGTGGGGAAGGGGATGATAAAATATCGTGAACTAGTGCGTTTGTATTAGCACGCGTCACGTTTTCGAGGTCATGGAAAAATGAGGGATTTTCAGGCCGAGAGATGTCATGGTCAATAGGACTGAAAGTGGCGTGGAGGATCTCTACTTGTGACATTCCAACTTCAGTCTGTCCGAGTGAGGAGTTAGATGGCGAGTCTATGGCTGAGGAGTGTATGGAAGGATAATCTTTGGTTGCTGAGTTCGATAAAGTCCGAAGTACCGAACCTTAACCGCCACGGTCAGTGACGATCCGGGCGGAGGAGGACGGCAAATTTAGGGTGGTGTCAGTAGATGTGGGTTCCTCGCTCCCTGTTAAGCGAGGATATAGCTTGAGGGCGACGACGTAGGTGTCGAGGGTGAAGGACGTAAAGAGAAATGATTTGATGTAAATAAGCAGTTGACAAATACGGATTTTGATAGTCCTGTTAGGGAGGTTCGCCTGCAATGAAAACTAAGATTCAGAGCTGTTATTGACTGCGCAGAGTCTGTGAGCATACCTTTGACAGATACCCACCTGGATAAGATTAACAGGCCATTATTTTCATTTGTTGAGTGAGCAGGAAAGAAGGGACTAACTCGAGGGTTAACAAGCGAAGATCGCTATTTCTTGCCTGGTCAGAAATGGTGCCGCAGAGGATCTCTGAGGTCGTACGCTGCAGACGACCACAGAGAAATATTTCAAGGTTGCTAGGAAATTGGTACACGTAGTGAGATTCTAAGAAGGGCGGATTTACCTCGAAAAATTGACATCGATGAATTTTCTCGGCACTCGCCGGCCGGTTCTACTTTTGGCCGGTTCCTTATGACCGCGGTGACGGCGATTGACTCATTGTTAACGTTTTCTACTGGTGAACCACATGGTTATCGATGAACATCCATCGATTCTGGACTCGTTGAAGTACAAAGTGGGTACAATTTGCACTATATTACTAGTACATATCTGTAGGTGATGGGTGAGTAAGAACGAAAAAAGTCATCGAGTAATAAATCAAATAAAGTCCCAGCGTAAATCGTAAATCAACAGTCGTCACATACATATTTACACTCATACATACTCTTCAGTCCTCATCGTTCATTATGTGACATTCCGTCAAGTCTTCCCAGGAGCACGCCGATTCAAAATTTACCACTTCCCCCCTTAGAGGTAACTAGCCGTATACCCCCATGTGGTGCCATATCAGTCTCGTCCCCATCCCCGTCTACGCTACCTCCATCCCTCTGCCACAAACTGACGCTCTCCTCCCGATCCGTCTCTTTATCTCCTTTGGGATACTTCCTCGCTGTCCTTCCCCTCGTCGTACTCGAATGACTTGACTCTTCGTCCCCATCCCAGCTTCTCGCCGAATCCGTCACGCTCGGAAAGGACAATAACGTCGTGGTGCTTGGCGTATCATTAAATAAATCTCTCGAGTCCTTTCTGCCTTGCTGGAGGCGGGGCAGGATGGACGTCGGGGGAGCGCTATAGGGTATAGTCTCGTGTCCAGGCGATCGTGGAGGGAGAGGAGGCAGAGAAATGATTTGTGAAAGCGTAGACGCTGAGGGGCCTTCAGTGTCTGTCGGGCTTTCAGATAGAAAATCTCTCGATGCAGAGGCTGCACTGGGTGAAGGAGGTATAGAAAGCGGATTCACGTCATTGTGTTGTCCCGGCAATCCAGGAATCCCAGGAGACGTTGCCGTCGCTCGATGACCGTGAATAGCTGTAGGATCACCCCTTGTACCTCCAGGCGTTTGACCAGTCGGATGATATTGATGCACGACATCCTGAGTATCGAATTTGATCGTTGGACGTTTATTCATCATCTGCGAATCTCTACCTGCGCTGCTGATCGACGAAGCGTCATCTCCGCGTGTGGCGCCCGTGAGTGAAGGTGAACCTGGAGGTACCGGGGCATCATACAGTTGATGCCGCTTGAGACCACCGAGATATTCTGTATTTGTGCTGTTTCTAGGAGAAAGCCACGCCTGACCACGAGGAGGATCATACGGTGCCATTGCACCAGCCGGTCTGGTGCTATACGAGCTTGGTCGACTTCCTCCGCGACTCTGGCTCATTCTCCTTGCGCTCCGGGCTCGAATGATACTGCCAACAGCGCCGAATGATCCTCTTAGAGTATCCATGCCCGGATCTTCAACGGCCAGCACGTCTTTCTCGTCGAAGCCAGCAGTGTGTTCACGAGAAGCTTGGAGGAGAATAGTGGATCGGCGGTCAAGTTTAGTGAGGTTTTCTGGGTCAACTTTGGACATTTGAAGGATGGTTATGCCGAAACAAATAACAAGGAAGCCCATGACAAGGGTGATAATGGATGAAACCGAGGCGGAGAGTCCTTGGAAGAGTACCTGAGAAAGGTTCAATGGACGCAGAAGGAAATGTGCGGGATCGACCTTACAATTGTCGTTAATATAGAGAAGAAGGTAACTGAAAGTAAGACAGAAAGATTAAAACTGGCTCAAGATAGTAAAGCACAGACTTACATATGACGTAATAAGTGGGTGTAACTGGAGAAAAAGTTAGTAGGAAGCTCAATCGCATTACTGAAGTTACACACCCATAGCAGTGTTGAAAAGCGCCAGCGCAACATTCAGATAGTACACCTCCGTTACTACAAACACATTCATCAATCCACGAACAAATAATCCAATGTTGCGGACGAACTGAGGGTAATAACAACAAATCCCATGAGGAAGTAGATGAACCAGTATTTGAACTAAATAAATCACCCTTTAGTATTCCAGCACCGTTATGATATTTTTCGAAACATACCTGATTATCGCCCTCTGCAGTAGTGACGATCGCAGCACCCAATCCCGTCGTCACGCTGACACTAATTCCACCAATCATACTACACACGAAGATATACCACAGCATACTCTTCTTCCCATATCGAGGAGCAAAATAAAATATGATCGCAAGTGCTGTGGCGATGAGTACAGAGGCATATGATAGGAATCCCGGCGCAAGGAATAGTTTTTGAAAGTCTTTGATTTGGCCGACAGAGTTTTCAGACGGACCTAGGGTGATATTAGCCTTGAGATTGACAAGGCCCCAAGAAGCCTGTTAGATTCGTACCATTGAGCGCAATGATTACAGAGCCAATCTACAAATGGGGAAGTTGGTTGAATGCGAGGTCCGCGCGCGCGCAGCACATTGGGTAAAGGGACGCACAATACATAGCCCACATCCGAGCCAGCCGAAGAATGTGAGTTTTTCTTGTAAGAATATTGAAGAGAGAATAGCACAAATGACAACGGATAAGGCGCCCAGAGGAGTCTGGAATGCGCATGTGCATGGTGGTCAGTAGGCCCTCAGCGTCGGAGAAAGATACTACGCACGACCACGATAGCCTCTACAAAGGCGTATGCTGAGGGAAAACCATTGTCAGAGAGGGGTTGAGACGGGCACGACGGAGAGTACACGGACCAGCAAAATTACATAGTTCCCCCATTATCATCACTAGCCGAAGCATGTTAGTGCTGTATAATATCTCATGACCACGAATTTGCCTACTAGTCATTCCTATCCACCATAGCGGCTGACGAAGACCATATTAGACAGAAATCATCTCACATAGCAAATGTAGGATACTCACCGACTTGAGATATCCTACACCTTCTCCAGCGACCTTACCGGCCTGCGCGCGTAGCAGTCCCTTCTTCTTGAAGACAAAACTCGACCCAATAAGACAACCACTGGCTATCGCAAGTATAATTCCGACGATCTAAAGCAAGCAGTTGACATGGTTATGCCTTGAGAAAATGATAATGATGACCACGGTTTTCAAATTGCACCTTGAGATTTGAGCCAACAGAAATCGTTCCAGATGCTACAGAGCTAGTTGCCGCAGCCGCAGTGGACGTCGCCGACGACGTGGACGAACTTGATGACATGGAGTTGTTAAGAGAAACAGATTATGAACAAAGCGCCCTGCGGCGGGCCCGCCGGAAGATATTTCCAAATCGGAACAATAAAGAAACCCCCGATATTCTCTCTTTCCCTTCCCCGTGTTCATCCTTCTAATAGAACCGACAGCGCTACCTTTTCCGCAGAGTTGATAACTCAAATGCCCATGAAGAAGAATGAAATGTACATCAAGGCAAGTTAATCAATGTCAATAAATTTACTAGTCATACTTTTTGAGGGTAATGTTACATCTGAGGGTTTGCGGAACTTTGTGGTGAACCCTGCTCGTCACGATAACTCGGGCTACGCAGGTACTGTACATGCTCCTTCAGATAACTCATACCGCTCTTACTGTAATGAATGATTTGAAGATTTATCGTGCGAGTCGCAGGGCGAAAAATCACAAACTAATATGATTCTCGAGTCTTATGTCCACCTAGTTCCACCCACCATTGAAAGAATGCGTGGAAGGGGAAAAAGATGACCAGTTCTGTGACGACACACCTGGTAATAGTATATGCGTACTATTCAAACGGTCGTACCGCAGCGATGGATGACGCCTCGGAACGCACATATCAAAGGCGCACAACCAATCATCAGCCGGGACAATTTTCTTTTTTCTTAATGCTGATGCACTTTGGATGTCGTTTTCCTGCTGTGATCGCTATATGAGCCTCGTCGGTCTCCTAGTGCACTGCACAATGGGGTATATTTCCAAATGATCTCTCCATGTCAGTGACCGTGAGGAGAACAGGCGAAACATTTGGCCTAAACGAAAAGCAGTTTTTCTCTCAGCGTCGTCCCCTGTCATTCGATTTCCCAATGATTTGTTTTTTTATTCTTCTGACGCATGGACGAATTCCCTCTGCGCTCGTGATATCGAAGAGCGGGAGCTTTTCAGGGTGGATCAGCCGTTCGAAGGCTGAAGGATTGGGCGATGTCGGGTCCAAAATTTCTGTATATTTCTTTGTCGAAGGATATCGAAGGAGGGGAGAGATAATGACAGCGAGTTGTTGAGTCGAAGGGCCCTCTTCGGAATTGGGTACATGTCTGTTGGAATTCTATCTTCCTCCGTGCAGATGGTATCTCATCGGCAATGTCTAGTAATATGCATTGTTCACCAGACGTCTAGAGGGATAGCTGGGAAATAGGCTGGTGGCTGAAGAACGACGTTGGATGTCCTCCGCCCAGCAAGGCCTTGTACTGGTTTCGTTGAATCAGTGTGTCGGACACGAAATGAATGACAAAGGATTGCTTCAATCGTCCAGAGCCACGCTTTCTGCTGTTGTGTCCTTTGTAACATGTCTCATAAATCTTATACATGAGCCGCGACTATTCGTTCTTTTATGGGCAGCTGGAGGAAGTACTGACCTCGAAGGAATTTCTCTTCCACCCAGGCCACTCATCAAAAGGTTTACTCTTTCCCGGTGCGAAGGGCTCACAACCGACCTCTATTGTCGACGCCCGCCCCCTTCGTACGGTGACAAGGATGTCCCATCGGTAGTGTAGAGATGGATCCTGCGGGTCTCCTTTTTCCTGAGCTGTTGATCCGCGTGACTTTCGAGGAACGTCTAATAGTAGACGGCGGTGTATATGCTCGACGACAGGCTCTTGTCCCCAGCGAGTGTAGATTCCTCTTTTTTTCTGGGAAAGTATGAGGGTGTTGATGATACTTTTTTTCAGTATCTGCCGGGTGGGTGATTTTGCGGTCCGGACTTCGTGGAGAGCTAGGAGCGAGCGCATCTACTGTATATGTAGTTGGATGGGCTGCGTAATATGGACATCTGGCAGACAATCCTGAATATCTGCTGAATATCAATGGCAATCCTTTCTCCACTCGGACTTGCTCCGTGCGTTCGAAAAATTGACGATTTCAATACTCGATCGCTGGACGTCGCAAGATTCATGAGCGTATGAGCAAATCCCTCATTAATTCCATCAGGAAACCCACCCATGGGAAATAGGGCATAAATTTGGTAAAATTGCTGAAATTTGATGGATTAGTTATTTCTTGAAATTAGCCAGATTATTTAGCCCCCCATATATTTTAGGTGAAATCAGCGCTAAACAGTCGGATTTCTTCAAATTAATGCCTAGTTGCGAGCAGATTTTGAGCGTGAATTTGTTCAAATTTCCCTTTATGATTCAATAACCACGAGAAACAGAAATATGAAGCAAATAATGAATGCATTTGGAATGTGTACACTAGATACAACATAGATATAGTATTTAAAACTAGACTACTTGAAACTACTCAGCACAGTAATCACCAACAGTACCATCCTGCAAAC
>MU823725.1:0-24158 GCA_027921425.1 Lentinula novae-zelandiae | reverse complement strand
AAGATAATGACAGAGAGGTCAAGATAAGGGACCAGGTAGTGGGGGGCTGGCTTTATATACACAATCTGGTCTGCAGGAACTGACGATGTAATACTGTACAGTTTGAGAGTAAAGAAGGTGGCGGAAGCCGGTAGAAGGAGAAGGGTAGCTGATGGATCAGTAATCGATGAAGGGGGTCAGGTGGATCAGTAATCGATGAGGGTTTGACAATGGTGGGACGTGAAAG
The DNA here is from genome assembly GCA_027921425.1 of Lentinula novae-zelandiae. Classification (NCBI taxonomy): domain Eukaryota; kingdom Fungi; phylum Basidiomycota; class Agaricomycetes; order Agaricales; family Omphalotaceae; genus Lentinula; species Lentinula novae-zelandiae. Next base: position 23,932 of record MU823725.1, on the reverse strand, counting down.
TGATGGAGTGATGTATCGTACAAATAAGGGCGTAGAGATGGTGAGAAAAGGAAAATGATAGGGGCAGCGTACTTCATGACACCCTAAGTCCAATAAGTTCTGAATCTGAGAGCTTTGAGGTGATTTCGGGTAAGAGGAATGTGGCTTGGGTGATGTCAAAGGGCAGAAGTGGCTCAATGCCGTGTGATGCGTAGTAAGGGGAGTAACCAATGTCCCGTCGGACTGTGATACGGTCGGCCCAGAAAACATATGGCATAACTCTTGTCCATTGTCGGATGTCGCTACCACAGGCCTTGACAATTCCATCGCGGATATAACGATGTGAGACCTCAACAGCTCCATTTGCTTGAGAGTTGTAGGCAGCAATGCGGATGTGAGTGATGTGGTACTGTTCCCAAAGCCAATCCAAGGCTGCTACAATTGAAGGGCCGTTGTTGGTCGTAATTTCCTCGAGTCCTCCCCATCAACACAGAATCTCCTCAAAGATGAACTGTCCTAACGTCTTCCCATTCTCCTTCTTCAGCATTCTCCATTCCGGCCAGCGAGAGAGCAAACAGCGACCGTGAACGATGAACTTGAAGCCTTGGACCATGGGCATATACATGATGTCGATGTGAGCTTTACGAAAGAGGGTGGCTGGGATAGAGATGGAGGATGGGATGTCAACTTTTTTGGTTGAGTGAACTTGACATTCATGGCATGTCTTTAGGAACCAATGAAGATCGTCATCAAAGCTAGGCCACCAGAAACAATCCGCTAGTGTATGTTGTGTTGAATAAAACCCTTTGTGCCCTAAATCGTCATGAGCTTGTTGTAGGAGTGAAAGTCGATCAGGAAGGGGAAGAATGACAAGCTGATGTCAACTGGAGTGTTCTTGCCGCCACAGATGATTTGCTTTGACAAAATATCGCGAGGCTCGTTGAATGAACTGCTTGAGTTGTAGTGTGGAAAGTGAGGATGGCGTTGTGAAGGTTGTGAGGTAGTCCTGTATCGTACAAAGCTTGTTGTCACGTTGTCGGGCTACTTGGCTATAAGGGACTGTTACATTGTCAGATGCTACCCCTTGTGCTGCCAGGCAGAATGCCAAAGACGTTCCAGTGCCTCAATACTCGACTATACCACCAAACTTGTCCTCCTGGTCCCAAGCTCCTGCTATCCATACACTGGCACTCAAAATTTCATCTACCCATTCATCAGCAGCTCCCTCTAGTTCATCTCCTTCATCGACTGTCCTTCGTCGCCTTGAAATCCCATCCGGACCCACGAATTCCTTCCCAGGTATGTGTTTTGTATGGCAGCTATCCAACGGTGGAAGGCTGTGTTTGGATGCATTTGTTGTCTTGTGAGAGAATGATACCACAGGCGATGTATGAGGAGTCGATGGCCAAGATGACAGGAAGAGGAGAAAGGTAGTCGATAGTGACCAAGGCATCATATTTCGAAATGACCTCCTTGATGGTGCTCATAGCCTGGAGCTCGGAGACTCACTCGAATTGCTTAGACGTGAAGTAAAAGCGTGTATTGGATCATATAGACGATTGTCAAGACAGTAGACAAGAGTAGAGAGAAACAGAGATAAAGAAACAGAGTGTAAAGAGAAATCCATATGGTTAGCAGGTACAAAGGGACAGGGACTGGACCTATGTAAAGGGTGTGTGTTCAAAATATACCAAGCTGGGCTTCGGGACGTTGGCAAGACTACTTAAATAGGTACAGGAAGTGAACAAGGGAACATTGGGGGATCTGGAGAACATGAGGTGAATGATCGAGATCAGGGACTAATGGGGGTTGTTGCGGCAGGTGAGCTCTATGGATGGGGTTAAGGGGAATCAAAAAAAGTGTATTGCTGAGACTGGACTGAGGCAGGGGAGCTTATGGGGGGGTGACCAGGAGGTCCCAGCGATGAATGAGGTGGTCCTGTGAGATTGTAGTAGGGTAGGAGATAGATTGTAGGGGTAGGATAGGCAGGTCAAGGCATGACACAATCTCATGGGACCACCTCATTCCTAGCGGGACCTCCCGGCTACCCCCCCATAAGCTCCCCCACCTCAGTCCAGTCTCAGCAATACACTTTTTTTGATTCCCCTTAACCCCATCCATAGAGCTCACCTGCCGCAACGACCCCCATTAGTCCCTGATCTTGATCATTCACCTCATGTTCTCCAGATTCCCTGATGTTCCCTTGTTCACTTCCCGTACCTATTTAAGTAGTCTTGCAAACGTTCCAAAGCCCAGCTTGGTATATTTTGAACACACACCCTTTTGCATAGGTCCAGTCCCTGTCCCTTTGTTCCTGCTAACCAGACGGAATTCTCTTTACTCTCTGTTTCTCTGCCTCAGTTTCTCTCTACTCTTGTCTATTGTCTTTACGATCGTCTCTACGATCCAATATACGCTTTTACTTCACGTCTAAGCAATCCAAGTGAGTCTCCGAGCTCCCTCGAACAATACTAAAGCTCCCCAATGCCTAACGCCTTGGTGAGCTAACCTCCCCAAAACCTCCTCGAGCTCCCCAATTGCTCCACAAGCTCTGGGACCTCAATCCAGGTAACGTCGAACTACGTGCTGCTTCTCCATTACAACCTCCAACACTCGAGGACATCCACCTCTAAGCTCCAGCCCCCGGGACCTCCCCTCCCGGGCATATACCTTCTCAGGAGCTTACACACTCAAGATCCACTTCCACTGCAACCAATTCGACCGTACGTTAACGTTCTAGTGAGTACAACTCCTACTACGCAACACTACTAGGTTCCGTTGATATGCTGACTCTGGGCTATGCATAAAATGCTAATGCAAGCTCTAACACTCACACCAACACCAACACAAACCATCATCAAACACTAAGTTCAAGGGGTTTTTTCTTTGAAAGAGCAAGATAACACTGCAACTTTACAAATATCTACATCATGTGGGTATAATGTTAAGGTTGAATAGTTTTTCTTCTCGAGATTCTATCAAACTCGGGCATGCTAAATCTTTCTTTGACTTTATCTGAACTGAACAAAACCTCTGATTTGTATTATACACTACAAGTACAATCCACAGAAAGAGTGTGCACTACTCACAACACTCTGACTGCTATTAACTCTGAAGCATAATAGTAATCTGTGACTTTGAACTTTCTTTCTTTCTGTCTTTCTTAAACTCTAACTTGTTTACAGTGAAAGTCAACACTATATCATCTTTGTTTAGAGTGCACTTGTCACTATAGCTAGAAGCTACTAACCAACCAACCAAATCCTCTCGGAAGTGGGGGGGAAAGTGCTTGTTCTCATTTAGAGGCCAGCACCCTCCTTATATATGCTCAAAACAACCCTTGACAACTGATATCAATCATTGTAGCATGTGGATTCCTTGTAGCATGTGCTAATTTTGATGGAAATCATGCTGCATCTCGGAGTAGCATGTGGACCTGTTGTACCATGTGCTACCTTTGATGGAAATCATGCTGTACCCCGGAAGGCTTTCCGGATGAGGGACATATGCTCAATCAATTTCGGAATTAACTCCAGAGGTCCGGAGTATCATTATCTTTTAATCTAATCATTCAGCTTTATGGCAATGCCATACAAAGATGAAGCTCGGAACACTTTAATCCTGCAGATATTGTCATAGTCCAAGTCAAACACAAGTGTGGGTTTTTAGTATTAGAGCTTTATTACTTGGAAATACAACTGTATTATGCTATGAAGACCCACTCAAGTGTCATTCAGATGCAATCACTGTGTAGTTCTGTGTGTCTTCTCTGAATACAATGTACTGTCCAGTCTCAGCATCACTGATAGTACTTTACAGTTGAAAATGTATAATTACTGCATTATAGACTCAAATAAAAATGAGTCATATCACCGTGCTTCTACCTCCCCTACCTACACCTTAGGGACCTCCCTGGACCTTATAGGAACCCCTTCAAGGGTCACATATCTCTATCCCAGCTACTACTAGGTCATTCCCATCCTCGGTCGCAGTTCCCGTAGCTCCCTTCGAGCTCCAGCCTGCTCCTAGCATGCTACAACACAAACTCTTTATACCGAAACCTACCCTAAGACCTATTCTGACCCAGGTCTTATAAATCCGTACTATGCAGCCCTCCTACGTCTCCTAGCTCCTGGTTACATCTGAACCCCTTCAAGGGTCACATCTCGTAATTAGAACTACTACTAGGTCATTTCTGTCCTTGGTTGTGGTTCCCGTAGCTCCCTTTGAGCTCCAGCTCGCTCCTAGCATGCTACAACATAAGCCTATCATACCAAATCCACCCTTGAAACCAATTCTGACCCAGATCTTACACGGGCTTTACAGAGCTGTTTAAATAGGTACAGGAAAGGTAACCAGGGAACATTGGGGGATCAAGTGAGCATAAGGTAGTAATCGAGATTAATGTCTGATGAAGATAGTAGATGGCGCGTGGCGTTTGGGGTGGGAGCTCTAGTGAGAGCCAAGGGTAGGTGACAGTGAATGAGGGGGTTTTGGGGAGCTTTGGGAAGTAGGAATGACAGGCCCGGTATGAGTAAGAGGTCCAAAGGGAATGTTCAGAAGGGTTCAATGATGGGGAAAAGAAGTCAAGGCATGACAGGGACCAACCTAACAACAGAGTGCCCCATGGAAAAGCTAGGTGGCAAACAATTTGGACCATTCAAAGTCCTTGAAAAAATTGGACCCAATTCCTACAAACTTGACATTGCTTGCACATGGAAAAGAATCTATAATAACATTAATGAAATACATCCATGGTTAAGTTTTACCAGTTGCCACATTTGCGGGCCGTGCAGCATTCGATTGACTATTCATTGAATCATAGTGAGTCACTCCAGCTGCTGGGTTTGAGTCTATGTCATTCAAGTGATTACACACATACACAGATCTGGAGCCAGCATTGGGACAAAGCATCCCAGGTAAGTAAAGTAAGATTTGCAGTGAAAACCAAATCATAATAATATTTGGAGCCTCAGCCAGAAGGGAGGACAAGGGAGTGGGAAGAGGGAGGTGAGAGGGAGGTGGGAAAGGGGTTGAAAGACCTTAAAAGGACATTTTGTTTGACCCAGGGTGGATGTTTGCGTGGGGAAATATGATTTTTAGGTGGGTACAGTGCAAAATTTTGTTTAATTCCCAAAAAGGATCTGCTTTGTACTCAGTAGACAGACCTGGATCCATCCTAATCATTGATAACAATTAATGCAATAAAACCCCTTGGGTACCTACGAAATAATACTCCGAAAAACACCAAGAGGAAGAAGGAAGGACCACTTTGAAAGTCAGAAAAACAAAAAATTGAAATATTGAATTCCCAAACGACGCCAGCAGGATTTGAACCTGCGCCCTCAAAGAGGAACAGATCATAATGTGCTCCAAGATCGCCTTATTCTAATCTGTCGTCGTAACCACTTGGCTATAGCGCCGGCTTCCTTATTGACTGTACGTACATATTTGAACGGTTCATCTAGTTCCTTTCAGTCGCACTCTTTCGACTGAGAGCGGATGTTGTTGGATTGAGGAGGGGGCCGGAGAGAGAAGGGGAATGAATCATGATAGGAATGGAATAGAGTGGCCCATGGAGGGGCTGAAAGGCTGAAAATGCCAAACTATTAATTAAAGGGGAATGGGAAGTGGCGAAGTGGATTGTCATTTCAAGTTCATTGTGAATGTGGTATTGAGTGATTTCCTCAAATAGATTATTGAATGATTTCCCTGTGTACTCCCAATATATAGTAACATTTGAGATACTACACATTTTCTCTGTTGTATCTCTGTTAGTATAGTATCTCTCTATCCCTATCATCGACATTCACATCCTTTTCAAGAGCCTCACTAATCGCAGTTCACTTACTCTCTTTGAGTAGTCTTTATCGACCTACCACGATGAACGGAAACTTTATGACGGGAGTTTCTGGATCACTCACATATTCTAGTTCCTACTAGTATGAGGAGCTGAAACTAACGTTTGGGGGATGATCTTCACAATACCCAAGTGATCTTCTAACCTCAGAGTCTTCGAGCTGCAGGGAACATGACAAAGGATCCAGAGGAGTCCAGCAACCGTCGTTTCAATGGTTGTGAGATAGCAGTAGTATTTAACATCTAGTGATAGTGATTGAGGTAGATACACACCAACACAAAGGACATAGGATATAAGATAATATTTTTAGCTTTGCTTTCATTTGGATGTCTTTCCTGTGAACCCACCAGCACTGCTAATAATGATAAAAACACTCCTCGATTGATAGTAACAACATGAACATGAACTAAACTGAAATAAATATATTCAACTCCTTCCCCATTGTCAGGCTATCCCTCTCCCACATCCCTTCTCACCTCCCACATCCCTTCTCACCTCCCACATCCCTTCCGAAGAACCACCGAAAACCCACAAACTCCACAAACCCACAAAACCTGCCTATAAACCCCTCACACCTACACAAACCCCTCAAAAAAAATCACCGACGCACCCGATACGTCTCCTCCGGTCTCGGGATAAGCGGGGTCTGTGAAGACCACGAGGCGGTACTCGATGTCGTCGAAGTAGTTGAGGTGCTGGAAGAACTCTGTTGCCTCGTCAAGGAACTAGTGATATCCGACCACTGAGTTGGGTCTTCCACTGCTACTCCTCCGCCTTCCCCACCCCCACCCCCACGGACACTACACAAATCAAACGGCGTGACGCCCCCAGTCTCCATCAACTGCACGAACGCATGATTACTCCTCTTCGTCTCAAACCCCGGGATAGTGCTCAGATCCGCGGACGAGGGGTACAAGTGGCGGGTGGTATGGAGGAGGAGAATTGTTGTGAGACCTATAAGATTCGAGGTTTTGGTGATTCAACCCACGACGAGACGGAGAAAAGAGAACCACCCACCAATCAAATTATACGTGACCCCCACAAACACCTCTGCTCCAGGCGACACTGGATGACCTCTTGCGGCGCTGAGACCGGCGATCCCGGATGGAAGCAGGAGGAGGGTATAGGAAATGGGGAACCAGACCATGCGGCCGGCGAAACGCAGCATGGCTGTATCGATTAAGTCACGGCTGAAGACAAGTTGCCAGCTGTCGGAGCTGGGGACGTGTTGGAATCGCCATTTGCAAGTGGACTTGATCGATTTTGTAGTGTTGTCGTTGTCGCTGTCGTTGTCGGGGTCAGAGACTTTGTGATCGTCGTCGAGGGATTTGGCGGAGTTGCTCGGGGTATGGTCGTCGTGGACGTTGACGAGGATAAGGTTTCCTCTGACGCGAAGGAGGACAAATGTAAACAAGATACACGAAAGACCGGCGGAGAGTAATTCCTACACGGAACATTAGGAAGAACTCAAGACATATCGACCGGGGACCGCACCAAAAAATACTCCAAAAGAACTTGTTCATCTCGATACCCATCCGTAATCCAACACTCCGCCCGATTCCCAGAACCCGTGATACCGAAATACCTCCCTCGCTGCTTTGTCTGTTGTATCACCATCGGACCAATCGCCACAATCCCCGCCACGACCCCCCACCCAAGAATCGTCGCAACCCAAAACCACCTCATGCTCGCCGGGGAACGGAGGAAGAGGATATTAAAGAGATGCAGAGCGATGATAAAAGACCACAGCGCAGTTGCCAGGTTTCCTGCTTGTTTCAATGCACCTTGAGCAGTACAGACACCCCCCACCTGCACCCCTCCGTGCGCTATCCAATCAAACGACATCACCGTCGCACTCGCAATCATGCCGTTCCCCACCAACAGCGACGTAAGATAGCCAAACAAATGCGTGCGTGCGTACGTTGTGGATTTCAGCGGTCGGAATACAAACAATGAGAGGATAGCGAGGAGGGAGATGAGGCCCGTGATGGAGATGCACTGCAGAATCAGAGAGTTTTGTGAGTGTTGCTGTAGGAGGGTGAGAGGTGTAGACGCACGATAACGCCAATCCGATCTTGAGAGTCGTACATGTACTCTTCCAGATTCACAAACACAGACATGATAGAAATAATGAAAACCTCTCCAGGAGGTATCGAGGGCCTTGACACAGTCAGGCCAGCGACCAGCGCGAGTGAGGGGGAAGGAGAAAGAAAAAATAACACAGGCACGGAAGTTATGTAATGCAATGTTAAACGAGAAACAAGTTTCCTCCCTGCCCGTCGGCAGTACGACCTGGTCAATATCAATCCTTCGAGTTCGAGACACAGCAGGACACAGCCTATGTTTGTACATAGCCAGTCTATTTTTACCTGCTCCGCTGCTTTCCGGCCTGGCTCTCGATTCGCATTTAGTATACAAGCGCTGGTGTTCTGGAGGAGAACATCTTGTACTCGGAGGACAACAGGAATGATCGGAAGATTCGGGGGAGCCCGAGGAATCAGTATATTCCCCGGAATCCTCATATAACTCACCATGTATTGAACTATTCATTCGACTCTCTAGACTCTAGGAACTGCTTTCTCCCTGCTTTCTCCGTAGTCCATAGCCAACAGTCATAATACCAATGCTTCCCGGAGGCTAATCACAAGCCTGTCTGACGTCCGTGGACCGTGACTCCACCGCTTCTCGTCCATGGCTGTTCCAAATCTAGTGCATACATCATCGTAGATCGGAACTTTTCACTAGGAAAAAACTATGTAGGAGCAAAAGGAATTCGAAGGACTTGGTACTTGGTAAGTACTCCCCGGGCCCTACACTCCCGTGTGCAAAAACTCCTGTCAACTCCCGTTAACTCTCTTGCTTGCCATTTACTTGCTCCAGTATCATAATTACTCATACTATTTTGTGAACTAAAATCAAACCGGTTTTTTTTTATTGGTACCTTCTTTTTGATAGTGATGGTCCACCAGGCGTTTCCGTTTACCAAGCGTTTATAGCGGTTGCAGCATGGGAGGAGCTTGAACCTTGACTTTGGTCAAATTTGACGGGGTTGACTAGTTGAAGTATCCGACGGGGCACTAACAGTAAACAGAAGGAGGGAGGGAAGCCATCAGTAGTTACTTACTGGTACAAAGTAATAGTAAGCAATCAAAGCTTAACGCCCTACAAGCTTCACGTCTTATCCTCAATCCCCGATACCTCATTCCCACTCAACTCGAATAGTAGTCAGTCCCGAGTGGCTCAATCGTCACACACTGTAACAACATCCGCAAAAACCTGGACCCCAGCTAAATTCAGAAACACCCCACACAACAGTCTTGACTCGTTGAGCTTCCACTGAATCCCCTCGCCGAAAAGCCCTGCGTTTTGTAAGTGCACAAAATAAGGAATATTTGACCGAGTGTATTAATAGATGTTTTACCCATTGCTATGTACCACTACCAACTCGCAATATCAGACCGCGGGCTAACTGCGGGACGGTCATCAACATTCAATATTACAAGGAACGAACTATCCTCAGTGGAAATCCAGAGTGGGTCTCAGTAAATCCAGTGTTTGTTCCTTTTCCCTCCCTTGCCGCATCGCGCGGTATAACTTACCCATAATCATCTATGTAAACACCGCCAGTTCTGAACCAAATCAATTGTTGGTACTATAAGGCAATCAGTGCGGTACATACATAAAGCGCGAGGGGGGGGGGGGCTCAAAGTTGAAGAGATATATGTAGTAATTCTCCTGCAAATTCAAAATCAAAAACGACCGTGACGATCTTCGGTTGTCAATATCCATCAACGAGAAACTCGTCTCAGCAATAGCAATAGCAATACAATGGCAGAACAGAACGGAAACTCAGCTCCCCACCTGGTCCACCTTCCTCAAGCTTCTTCCGCCGTTTTGAATACAACTGCAGCATAGATGTAGGTACCTGTAGTATAAAAGGCCATCGACGAGCTCACTCCGTTTTCCCAACTTGCCTGGTGCAACTCACTCCTATCATCACAACCGAGTACTCGAGCTGGTCTCTAACTCCCTGCCCACCATCTACCCCTTCCCTCCCATACGCCACACGAAGAAATCCATTTTCTCAAGCCTATCATATCCTCATCGTCCCCTCACTGGCAGCACCTTTCTTCCAAATGACTCAACCTACAACTACTCTCCTCTCCCTCCTCCTCCTCACTCTATCTTTTTCCAGCTCCCCCTCATTTCTGACATCATTCGTCGGGACCAACGCCCTCCCAATCGACCCATCCGCGACGAATTCATCGAGCACCGAGTCTCTGGGGAGCCGTATGTTCACACCCGAGAACGCGAAACAGGCGAATTTCCTGCTAGGGTACACCTACGTAAATACGGTGAGAGGAAATTCTTATACCGACATCATGATTTGCAGTCGCTCATCATCCATCATAACGCAGGAGATCGGTACAGACTACAACACCGCCACTCAGTTCACCGCCGCACACCATTTCGAACCAGGGCCGCTCGGCAGTGTTGGGAAATATCTGAGTCCAAGACCTGCACAGATACATGAATTGATACCGGGAGCTACGATGGAGGTATAAGAAAAACAAATTCCCCGTTTTTCCTGATGATTATGATAACATTACTTCTCAACCAGTGTATCGCAACGGCGAAGAAGGATTTGGTGATGAAATATGGACCGGTGAGTTCGAAACATCATTCTTCACTCTCTCTTTCTCCACCTGCCAGCCCCCCGAACGACTGTTCGCTGACAAGTAAGTTATCACTTGTTGTCAAATTATCTAGATATTCGTCGATGCCGAAGCCCTCAAAAACCAACAAACCCTCGAAAAATTCCTCACCGAGCACAAATTTTCCCCTCGTTCCTCTATCCTCATCGCCCACTCCCCGGACACCGAGCGCAAAGGAGAACTAATGATCTTCCTCCCGGGGATCTTCATCTCCACCTCAGTGTATAACCCCGCTCACCCACGGCCTGAGCTCAACTACCTCAGCACGTACGTGTATTGTCGGCCTGTGCAAAGTAAGCGGAACACAGTCCTCCGGACGTTTTGATGGAATTCTGTTACTGATCGTTTTTTATTTTTGATTACTTACTACTTAGTGATGGCCCACCAGCCCTTTAGAGCGGTTGCAGCATGGGAAGAACTTCAGCCTCGGCTTTGGCCGAAGGGGTTGACCACTTTGAGTACATTGAAGTACCCGGCGGGGCACTGAATGGAGGTTCTTACTAGGGGGGTACTGAATTGAGTGTACTAGTAGCTGCTGGTGGCCTTGAGCAATTATTATGTATTGGATTTAATCGGATGGATGGATGTGCCAGTGATTCGGATCCGATACTGTTTTTCCTCTAGGACTGGATGTCAGACCTTCGGCCTTCTACTTCGAGTAACCTCGAGGAGGTGAAAGGATGGATGGACGGAGGTGAACGATCTCAGGGATTAGTGTTGATGGTGGACGCAACTAGAGCGTGAATGACGACTACGTAGCAATCATATAAAGTACAACTCGAAGGTCAACAAAAGGAACAGTGAAGATTGACGAAAAACTCATTGATCACACAAGAAGATTTTAGTCTTCGACAACAAGGCCACGGCGTGAATTAGCTATCCTCCTACTCGACAACATTAACTTGAATCTACCTCCCTAATGTGCCGGGTACTTCAACGTACTCATGGTAGTCATCCCGTTTACCCATAATCGAGGCTGAAGCTCCTCCCATTGAGAAATTTCTTTATAAGGCTGGTAAAGCATCACTTGATCAGAAGAAAAAAAGAATACAGTCAGTCTAAGATTCTAAGACGACACAAATCATCCCAACTCACTTTCCACAGGTCGACAGTTCACATAAAAGCCGAGTGAGTCAACAGCAGGCGCGGGACGTGCAGGGTCATATCCCAATGTCGAGATGAAAGTCCCCGGGATATACATAATCAGCTCTCCTTTTCGTTCTGCATCTACGGCGTGGGCAATCAAGACGGAGGATTTGGGACTGAACTTTTTTTCGGCGAGATATTTCTCAAGCTTCTGTTGATCATTGACAGCCTTGGCTTCGACGAATATCTATATAACACCCAAGATTAATGATTGTAACATAGGAACAAAGAAAATCATTCGTGAATCGAAAGGACTGATACTTACCGGTCCATATTTCATCACCGATTCCTTCTTCGCAAATGCCACACACTGTCAATTGAAAGATGAATACTCAGCAATCGAAAATCCTCGTTGTGGGGGAACTAGGAGATATTACCTCCATCGTATGTCCAGATTTAAGTTCATGTGATCTCGAAGGTCGTGGACTCAGATATTCTCCGGCATTGCCTAAAGGTCCCTCTTTAAAATGAACAGCGGTGAATTGGGTAGCTGCGTTGTAATCTGTGCCGACATCCTACCGAAAAATCCATCATGAAGCGACATAATAATGAGAAACGCAACCTCAATCGATGTTGAGGGTATAGCTCACCGTTTTGACATAGGTATACCCTAAAAGAAAATCAGCCCGCTTCGCGTTCTCATGCGCGTCCATATGACTGTGCCGCGATGGCGAGCTCGAATTCGTCGCGCTTGAGTCAACATGACTGTGTCGCGATGGCGTGTCTGAAGTCGACGCAGAAGATACGTCGATTGGAACTGCGTTAACCCCAAAGAACGAGGATGAAAGGATAAGCACGACAGCGGCAATAGTCTGGAGTTTGGAAGGTACGAAGGTAGGAGACATCGGAAGGTTTGTTGTGGTAAGAAGAGGATAGGAAATCAGAGACCAGCTCGAATAAGAGGGAGTATGTGTTTGCACCAGGCAAATTGTGGAACTGGACATTGATCGTCGGGGGACTTTTATACTGATGTACAGAGGGCAGGAGGAAGAACTCCAGGTAGCTTGGTCAAGGGACGCCAAGAAAATAATCGCGGGAAGGGTTGAGTTTTCCTGACTACGAAACACTTGTATCTCAAGTCAGTGAGACGAGTTTTCGGTACTGAATGGAACATACATCATGTCTTGTCGTTTGATTTTGATTTGAAACCTAACCGGCACCCTCTAAGCCTCCATCCAATGTAAGATATTCCGGCCTAGGCCCCCGTAATGAGTCCACATTCCTAAATAACAGGCGAGGAAATTCTGAATCCCTTGGCGGATTGGGAATGATAGCGAATGATAGCGATCCCGCTGTCTCAACCCTGTTGAATGATTTACTCGGGATAAAGATCCCTATAGTCTTCTTCTGCTTCTTTCTTTCTGGCTTCTTTCTGTATGACATTCAAGCCATGCGAGCCTGTCGAAGGCAAGCCTGTACGAAGCGAGGTAGTCATCACACCTGACAAGGAAAAAAACACAGGTATATGCTGGGTATATGATTGGGATACAATGAAAACAGCCATGAAACGATTCAGCTCACTGATAAATGCCAGCAGATCTTCTTGGAAAATCGGGTCTGTAGAGTCCATACCGATTCACTAACGGAAAGAAGGTGAGAGAGAAAGTACGAATTTTGCCTATAGTCACACATGAGCAGTTCGTAGAATCTCGAGCATCCTTATTGAGCGTACTGCAAATCGAATAGTGTTAGTCATTGTTTGACATCGCTCTTCAGCGGAGAAGAAACCTGAACATGACTTACCTCGTACTTATTGGCAGTCTTCAATCTTCCCAGCTTACCCCGGATCGCTATCAACCTTGCACCATTGCACGAGTTTCCTCACCGCGTCACAGCGTCTGTTTCCCAAAATCGCCATTGTTCGCGTCGTTTATGTCGCCGCATCCTCGAAATTACCTGAATAAGACAACGAGACGCGCCGTAAATAAAACCAAGTTGATTGTGGTCAGGGTGAAAGTAAAGACGATTGTCCGACTCCGGCCCGGGCCAAATCAGTGCGTCTGAATCATCCTTGACCTCAAACCCTTCCAGCTGAAGCGCGTCAGTTCACTGGACTCGCGCGCATGATACTTTCGAAGTGGCTTTCGATATGCGAGATCGGAGCGACCGCTACATTGAATTCACACTGGCCCGAATTCTCTACAAACGATAATACTACTTTCATTATTTTCACTCATACTGCTCATTTATCTCTCGACTAATTGGAAGCTCTAGACTGTGACTATGAGCACTTGCCTCAATCGAGGGAAAGAGAGAAGCAGATGTAGTTGAAGCAAATCTGGTACAAAGGCACTGGTATGTTGTATCGAGCTTCATGTCCTGCTAATGTCTTATCTCGAGTTTCGGATACAGGCCGTCATGTTGCGGAGAGCATAACTTTCTACGAGAGTGATCACTTCGTGGATATTCCCAACGTACCATCTCTCATACAGACCCCTTGGCATCCTTAGCTTTGCCATCATTCTTCTCTAAGTATAATCTCGCCATGAATTCCAGTGATAACACTTCACGATATACTAGCTATCAAGGTTCTATAGTGAGTTTTATGGGAGTCTAAGCTGATGAGACCAGTCAAACCCGATGATATGGTAAGTAGGCTATTCGGTTGGTCCATCTGGATTTCAGGCCGAGCAAAAATTGGTCTCTTGGCTGTGCGATATTCATCGAGGGTAATCAATGTGCATAGCGTTATTCTCCTTGGAATCGGTTCACCTCAAGAAGCGCCTCTTGAAGTTCTCGCGTTGTCTGCTGAGAAGACGGGATTCGTGTAGGTCGATCCCAGACCAGGTTTGATTCTCGGGGAAATAGTAGGGTTGGCGAAAATTAATCGAGTAGAAGCGGAGATGATAGGTGGTTTCTGGTATGGAACGAGAGATGCACAAGGGCATGTTGGTTATCGAGCTCAGTCTATTGAAAAAGTCGGATTTATATTGCACGGTGAGTTATAATGTACAGGAATCTCATTCCATTCAAACCTTATCTCAGGCGGAGGATTTGCGGTAAATTGATTCTATTGCGTCCTAACGCAGAAGGGTATTGATACAATCCTTGTGTCAAACGGGAGACGCAGCAGGACGCAACCCCTTCCTTCAGCGTACCTGCAGCCATCTACAAAGGACTGTTGGAATGCATTCCGATATTCAGCCGGCTATTTCTATTTGCATTGGAATACCGTTTCGCTGTTGGACCATCTTTCCCACTTGGGAATCTTTTCCCAGCCACATCAATCGACGCTCTTGTAGGATACCGATATCTCCTCGATTCTTGGGTTTGAACCAGAATGGAGGTGAATTAGCCGGCGCTATCATCGCATACTAGCTCGTAACGGGACACCGCGATTCACAATATCCCATTACTTCCTTGTACATGTCCTGGTGCCGCTCTGAAGTAGGATCTAGGGACTGGTATGCCAAACAGAAATTCGGACCACAGTCGAAGCTGGCTGGATGCTGCGTGCCTCCTGTTGCCTCATACAGCATGGTTCTCTCCAAGTTCCTTGAATATTCCTGATGTAGAACTCAAAAGTACGTTCTCTGCGGTCCCCCCGACTTTCATCCTTGCGAGAGAGGCTGAAATGTGTCGGGATTCCATGAGTTCTATGGGAACGCACGAGGGTTGATATGGGTGATCGGGTAACGTATCTTGAAGTCGCTAACGCTCCGCATGATTTTCCTGGATTCGAATTATAGAGTCGGAGAGGAACTTTGCTTTGAGGGAAATTGCACGATGGGCTGACATGGTCCTACCATAAACATTCTAGAAATTATGAGCGGTAGTGGGAAGTAGTATGCTGTACATAGTGGGACTGATAAAACCTGATCGATATCTATCATGAGCGCCCTTGCTGAACTAAATTACCACTCCACTCTTTTTCTCATCAACCACAACCACGACCCACGCTCTAAGTCCAACTTTACTACGTACCTCAATACTCTATCGACATGTCTGAACATGTACAAGGTGGAAAAGGTGGAAAAGGTGGAAAGGTGAAACCCCCCCACTCGGTACGATGCCATTTTGTTAATAGCTCTTCTGTAGGGTCTCGGACAGGGCGGTACTCAGCGTCACCGTAAAATTTCTCGCCACAGCATCACTGGTGTGTAGCATTTTCCAATGAATCCAATGCGCTATGATTGACATTGATCCTCCAGTAATCAACAGACCTACTATCCGCCGTCTCGCCCGTCGTGGAGGCGTTAAGCGCAATTCTGGACGTATCTACGAAGAGACTCGGGGTGCCCTCAAGATCTTTGTGGATGATGTTCTCCTTGATACCGTTGCTTATACCGAAAACGAAGATCGGTAAGCTCCTTCAGGAATCCACGTTAGCGGATATGTTTTGAATGACAGGAAATCACAAGTAAAACTGTGTCCGCTCTGGATGTCGTACATGCTTTGAAGCGAACTGGCCGTACATTATACGGTTTTGGAGCTTAGTGAGTATTGTTTTCTTCCTGTCCGTGCGTTGACCTGGAACTCTTCCAACTAGATTTACAACGGTATATATACGAGCGAAAGATAGTAGGTTTTTATCATCCGGACGCTATTGTCCTTGCCGCTTCTATATCTTGTTCTACCCGTTGATGAGCATATGAATCAACCTCTGTAACATCGACAGATACGTACCAGCTTTTTCGTATCGTAATTCTGCATCGTAATGAGTGACATGACGACACCCTTCGGGGGATTCATACTGTCGAGTTGGCCGACACAAGGAAATTTGAGGTTTGTTGCAGGTTCACAGTCCGTCATATCCCCAATGAGACGGAAAACGATTGGGAAACTGGGACGTTCGACGGATTTCTTCGCAGGCTTGTAGAATTCGACTGTCAGATGGAAAACATCCTCCTCGCCCCACGCCTCCGCTGCAGCTTTAACGAAGGCTCTGATTTGTACGTAGACTTCATCTGAATAACTCTCTGTTCCATCGCTGACTTGTACCTGAACACGCTTGCTCGATATATCGGATTCTTTGGAGCCGATGGAAGAAAAAGATATCATGGATCCGGTTGAGTTTGCTGGAAACAAGCTTGGACGTGGTGGCACTTGGAGGTGGGTCTCACCAATCTGGTTGGGGTGTCAAGTTTTCACTTCGGTACTACTACTCGGTTCCAATGACTCACAGGTGCAGCATATACAGTCGCGACAACACATGATGCAAGAACAGTCCAGATAGTAACAACACGCATGGTAGGGGATTTTCAGTTTTTCGGAAAGCCTGAGGTAGCTGTGAATTCGTGTTTAGTAGAACGAAGGGGGACTGGACTTGTCGAAAGCAGAAATCAGATACGGCGAGGGATAATTTCTTTTGACCAGCAAAAGAACACAAGGTGGGTCAAAAAGCCGCAGAAACTGATTCGCTTTCCTCATTGAATTTATAGTAATCATGGGTCCGTGTGCAATTCGATAGGTTATAGAGGGCATAAATGACTCGCTCCAGCCAACTTCAAGCTGTTCGGCGGCGGTAACTTACGGAATCGTATGGGAAGGTACGGAAGTCTGCATGGACGCGGAGCCTGAGTCACGTATAGCGATGTTTGAATGGGCTATCTTATGAAGGTACGCAACCTTGAGTGAAGGCCTCGTCATGACATCATGGGACAGTGTTCGCAGCAGCGGCAGTTTCAGAATTGGAAAGCACCCCCTATCAATACTCACCAGAGGGATTTCCTTCCTCTGCCATAAGCACACAATCATCCAACCAGTGTACATTTAACTTCGAGGATATAAATTGTTCCTAGTCTTCAGCTATCTTCAGGCTCAAGTACGACATGCATTTCAGCTGCACATATGTAATTTGTCCATCCCGGAAACCTAGTGCAAAGCTTTAGCATAACCAAGGTCTAATCCAGACTCACTAAGAATTCACCTAGCCTTGGGGTGGAGAGCAATCACATCACCCCTTCGTGCTTCCTGAGAGAAAATATGTTACTCAGCAATTGTGTCATGGTAGTTAACAGGAAGACACCAACTTTGACAAAGAGATCTGGCCAATGCAGGTTGATACAATAAATCTGAGGAACCGAATTAGACAATGGCAAGTGAATGATTTTATATCGGGTGTTTTCAACCATGAAACCACTTGACTGCTCTCCAAAAGCCTCCTGTAAATCAACTTCTGTTTGTTTTCCCTCATTGTTCTCTCGTAAAAGAGCAAGCTCAATCCATGTCCATGTCCCATCTTCCTTGCTAGCTGCTAAATCCATAAATTGGAATAGTAAATCCTCGAAGATAATTAATTACATACATGTAAACCTTTTTCCTTGGTCATGGCACTTTACTTCAATGCAAAGCCGCTGGAGATGCTTCTCACTAGAACCCTCTAATGGCAAGGATATGAGATAAGGGCAATCATTCTGCTCGGTATAGGATGCAAGAATTTGGTTGGAATAGGTGTAATGTGTAGTACATGTCCACTGTGTGGGTGGTGCGGACTTGGTGAAGTTCGTGGAAATTATATTTTCAGAACTCTGGAACTCATTGTCTCCAAAAATTGTGAGAAACTGGTTCATTCGCATTTTGTAGTGTTCCAGCTTGTCCATAAAAGAGTCCTTGATATTTTCTGAAGCACATGCATAATATGATCTGAGCTGCTTGATTCCTTCAACTGCGATATTTGTACACTGAAGTGTGTTTAGAATGTACACCCAGGATATATCACAGGATTCAAGTAGCTCTATAATCACAGCCATAAGCTCCTTGGGCTTGGTAGGCAGTCCCTCTATTGCATGCCTCAACCAGAATTTTGAGGCATAACAAAGCTCGGGAGGAATGCTGGATGGCAATTGAGGTGGCAAAATATAGCTCTTTGAGCCCATCTTCAATAACCTCAAGCAAGCTTTTGCAAATGCAATGTGATAATTTGAACCAGTCATGTCTAGCTCTCCACTGCGCGCCTTGTCACAGAGGAACCTTTCAAAGTAGTCATCACTGGGGTTAAGGAAAAGAGTGTTTATGATCTCCAGGGTGTTCTCATGCGAGTTCCCCTGAAATTGTTCATTGGCTAGCTTTCGAAAGTCTATGATCTCTTTCAGAGTCATAGAAATAGAGCTGTTTCGAAGGTTGCCTTTTAGGAAATCAATTCCTTCTGTGATTGTCTTTCCTCCGGTTCTTTGCAGGTAGTCTATCTCCTGCTGGTACAAAGAGTCTTCAGGAGGAACAAGTGGCATGTGTTGTTCCCTTCCTGGCAAGTGCAATGAGAGTGTCTGGCCATCCAGTTCTACATTCATTCCACACAGATCACTGCAGGCTTTGGCCATACATTGAAGGGACCCTTCTGATTTTTGTACCAATCGGAGATGGAGCTGTTGCTCCTGTTTTATATTGAGACCTCTGGCATGAAGCTGTGATCTGGCAAATTGTAATAGACGATAATTGGTATACTGCTGATCAAAGTCCTCCATTTTGACAGTGAGAGCTTTCACAGATGAAAAATGATGCATGATAGGGGAGTCTGGTCTGGAGGTGACCAGGATGCGAAAATTCGACGGAAGGTCTTGGGCTCGTTGGGTTAGGACTGACAAAAAGTTTCCACGTGTTGAAGACTCCGGCATCTGGTCAATTCCATCGAGAACAACCACAATTGGCCCTAAGATGGCCAAGTATTGGCTTGGAATGAGAATGAAGTTGGTAAACTGATCCATAGGACTACGGCTTGTACGGACTGCCATTGAACTTGCGGCTGCGTATAATGCATGCCGAAATTTGGGATCAAGATCAGCAATATCTCGAGCAATCGTTGGAAATATTAGATGAAAGGGTGTCGTGGATTTTGCAACTGTTTCATCTGGTACACAAGTGAATATTGAGGAGCCTAGGTGGTCCAGGTGATGGTAATGTTTTGAAATCGCATGTGCAACACCAGATTTTTCAGTACCCATCTGCAAAACCTGTATGTTCGGCTAAATAGCCGAAAGCAGCTCAGAGCACTTGGGAGCACTTCCCAGCAGCGAAAGCACCCAGAGCAGGCTTTGATTTTTGCTTTGGGTGCTTTCGTCGCTGGAGAGCGCTCTCCAGCTAGTATCCTTGCTCTGGCGAGTATACATGTTTTGCAGATGCCAGCAGCACCGGTGAGCAGAAAGATATTTCCTGGATTAGGTTCCGGGTTATCAATCCAGCCGATTATTTTGCTCATGATTTCCTGGCGGGTAGAAAAATGGCAGCATTTTTCAGTCTGAAAACAAGCACCAGCGGCATAAGGAAAGTTTTCAAGAACCATTTGCTCTTCTGTCAAGTTGTTCAGGCTCAATTATATAGTAGAAGACAAATTAGCCATACTAAGTTGGACCATGTTTCTCAGAATACGTGACACCATCATCTCAGTGCTGATAGCACTATGTCCCAGTAAAGCAGCTTTGAGCTCAATGAATTTCTGTCCGTACTGAACTATGGCTTGATCTGTCGGAATATAACAGTGCTTCAAGGCACGTCGTACCCCTTGAAAGTCATAAATTATATTATTTAGTATGCGGTAGTACCCGAGAACTTGCAAAAACAATGCAAATTTGCTTACAAGATTTATTGCCACAGTATGCAGAAATGAAATATCCACAATCAGTTGTCTGTTGAGCTAGATGATTTATGATATTTGTACGTGAATTCATCTGAGAAAGTGGCTCAGCTTCCTTCACAAAGGCCCAGGCATCATCCATAGCCTCTGCCAGGCTGATTATGTTATTATCACGCTCCATCTGTTTCAGAACAATCTGTGGAAGCAAACAGTAAAATTTCATTGAGTTTGAAGCAAGGCAGGATAGTTTGAAGTTTGTACCTCAGATGCTACAAAAATCACATCATACGCAACTTTGGCATATGGATGAACCTAAGAATTGCGGCAAATGTCATAAAATCTGAAATCTAAGATTGAACTTACTTTTGCAATAGTTCCTGCCAAGTTTTTAAATATCTGGAGTTTCTCAAGCAAAGGACCCCATGTACTCTTGAGGCTACTCATATCATCAATGTTGCCATTGGTACATGTAATCACATCCATCAAGCTATTTGGCACCATTTGTAATTGAGAAAGTCGAGATGCTTGTATTTTGGCTCTTTGGACCAAAGCACTCAAAGCTGTACAATCTTGACCAATCTCACACTCGACATTGAAATTGATGACAAGACCAGATTCGGATCCTGAGCATCCCCGTAATGGTCGAGAAAGGACTTTCTTGTTTAGAGATTGCGATACCAATGTTTCAAGATCCTCTTCAAATGATCCTATCTTCATGTTCTTCAAAATTGCATGCTTTGCATATATGCCAATGTTCAATGTGCCAGGGCCACTGATATGTCTCAAGATTAAGGCTTTCAACAAGAAGAATGAAATTTATATCAGGGATTGGCTCACAAGGTCACTTTCTCATTCCATTCAGACACCAGAGTGTGATCAAGGCTTTTTCTTGATCTACCATCAATACTAATAGTAGCAAAATGCTTTCTCCATTGCCAATCCTCACTCCTTGAAGATTTCCAGAAAATCCGAACAACTTGAATGCAATTATCAATTATCATCAGATCAAACGGAAGGTCTTGCTAAAACTCACTCGAAATATGCACTTGACCCTTCATCAACATCGGTTGTGGGTCGCTGAAAACTTGGATCTGGTTGTACTTCGAATAACGAACTTCATCTGGGGTGTATTGCATGTTGCTTGTAGTCGAGAGTGAAGGAAGGAAAATCACAACACGTTGGAAACACATGTTTTTGGTGCCGCTCCGGCGGGGACCGGCAGTCTAAAAAAGTTAAGTGGCAGATCTCTAAAATCCTACAACAATCATTGAAGCTTGAGGACTCGTACATGCCACGCGCGTAACGCAATGGCCCACTTTCGCACTGATATGTTTACAAAAATCCAAGAGGGGTCCACTAAAAGCAGGGAGGAAAACCATCCGAAAACTATATCTGATATACAAGATTTATAGGACCGAAAGTGCATGGCGGATAGATTTTTGTTCAGCTGCATTGCGCTCCGGCTCAATGGTGATCAATTGTTCCACTAATGGGTGCTGGGCACACTCCCTTGAGCTAAGGTACCCGGGTGGTGCGGCATAGCGAATCGAAGCAACGAAGAGAGAAAGGAAGAGGAAGGAATATTAAATCATGACCAGTAATTGAGAGTCTCCAGCTTCTTTCATATCGTACCCGCTGATATATACGATACCTAGAAGATGAGTTCAGCTCTACATTGAAAATTGAAAAGTTGGGGTGAATAGGATATATTCCCGCTGAACTTTTATACCATGGAAAGGGTTCGTGCTGTTACGAGTTCTTGCCGTTCGGGTTGAGTATATGTACTTATAGCAGGCTAGCAGTGGAATGATTGATTTGGTCGAAGAGGACCCGTGTTGAAGGTGAATGCATTCCGCAGTATGTATTGGCATCGAAAAGAATACATACGGTCCCAAACAACTTTAGGCTATTGGTCATGATTTCAACCTCGCCCGAATTTCGAAATGGTATCTGGACCTACAAAAGACAATGACCTGCCCGTGCAATGACAAGCAAGTATTAACTACCTGTCAAAAGTTCTACTTAGATTCTGTACCATTTCAGTTCAGCTCGCTTCTCCCTAGGAAAATTGATAGCTTCCATTGCTGCTTCGATGATTTTTTCCTTGTGTTCCTCGTATAAACTCATTCCTTGACTTGGGCTGTTGCGTGCAATGCGAATTATGACATACTTCATGAAGTCTTCGCCTGGGGGAGCACCATCCTTGGGACAATTCATTACTCTTGGTGAACATATATGCCTGTACTCAAAGTGAAGTCAGGAGCAGGGCCGCAAGTTTATACAATGTGTAGATAACGCACTGAGGATGTCTTCGAAAAATACTGGCAGGTGCATTTTCCGTTATCTTGATCCAGTTTGGAGTTAGAACACCCCGGTTAAAATAACCAAAGGGGTCCCCCTGATACTTGTCTCCACCTCTACCAAAGTGATTCATCGCATCACCCCAAGACATAACCCAACCCAGAAGATATCTTGGGGTCGGGATATTTTCAACAGGCATAGTGGATATAAGAGGCGGAGAATTTAGCTCCAAAACAGGAGGAAATAATTCATCAAACCTGTCAAATCATCAATGGAGGAGGCCTTAAGACATAATGCCAGAAGTATAATCACTTGGATTGCGCGCTCGACATGGTCATTCAGGGTTCAAGAGGGAGTGTTCAAAATACCTCGAACAGATTGATATTTAAACAACCATGTCACGTGGAAAATGTACAACGTAATTGAAAAAATCAAAAACACCAAGGTGAGGCTTCATTAGTAATGAACAGTACAAGCACATAGTTTTGCCACCGATTGAGTCGGATCGAAACTGGACTCACGACACTTCGTTGTTCGAGGCGGACGCAGAAACCTAGTCGGATAAGCCATAATTCTGATCTCAAATGAGTCGTATGACTCGCTGAGGATGTTCTTGGAGCACACGAGAATTTGCTGTAACTTTATGCCATTTAGGAGACAGAACACCACGGTTGAAATAACCCAGTAGATCCGCGCGGAAATTCTCCTCGTCAGTACTGAATCGTTCCGCTGCGACGACTAAGGGCATCACCCAGCCGAGAAAGTATTGGGGTGAACGATGGCCTTCAACCAACATGTTAGCAACGGGAGGATGTGGGTCAAGGTCTAATGTTGGTGGAAATAGCTCGTGAAACCTGAAAAGTACATCAACTGACAAACTAGGACCAAGTATAGTGGTGGTTTAGGGAAGGAGGTGGCGTGGTTCATTTTCTTCCAACTCCATCGCAGCTCCCTCTTCCTTTCTTGAAACACGCGTTCAATCTCGATATTGCTTTATTCAATTCATAGCTGAGAAGATGGGGTTACCGCGATCCTCCGCGATCATTTCTGATTGGTTTTGTGACCCACATCTTTCTACTCAAGTCTCTGGCAGGTAACTTATCGATCCACGAAACGAACCCACTCCGTAATTTAGCTTGGTCGAAAACTGTCGAAGAAAATTGAGTGGAGATGTTGGTCGCCCTCTCACCTGCTGTAGCCTGCTGTGAAATGTACGGGCTGTACAGGCGGTCCATTATGTGTAAACTATATTGAATATTAATCTGTATCATTTGATTCGCCCACACCACGTTTCTGTGGGTTCTTATCTAACTACCAGGGCTCAGCTGCTGGCAGGCCGTTCGAACGTCCGTGAAGCCCAAAATGCTCTCTGTACGGTCGTCCAAGAAATCCGACGCGTCAAGGCTCAAGTCTGGCGCTCTG
>MU823724.1:0-24394 GCA_027921425.1 Lentinula novae-zelandiae | reverse complement strand
TACATAATATAATAATTATATGAACGCACATGAACGCACGAAACGCGAACGTGAACGCAGAACGCACCGACGGAACGCAAAATTCTACCTACCGAAAATATCTAGGGAGTCTCCTGTACAGCTATGGAACACATATTCCTACTGAGGGGATCGCAATGTATGCTTGATTTCTCTGAGCTTTCCCTAGCCTCGACAGTACTCCCTTTCCCAATTCAGATATGCATGCTGACTGAAAATAGCTCCTGACAGGCTCTGTGTGCAAGCAGCATACACAACAACAAATGAGCATGACAGCGTGATTGGTAGATCTAACGGCGTTGTAAAGCTTCAATGCCTCGAGGCGTATCCTTTACGTGTCGAGGAACGACGAAACTTTTCGCTGAACAGGGTATGGGCAATAGCTGGGTATAATAAAGAGGATTGATATATATAAATGGTATTGGACTATGTATCTCGTTCAAAGAATGTTGTTCCCTTTTGGATCTTTTGCTCCTGCTCAAAGACCTCGATATCAATCCCCGATCTTCAATGGCAAGTAACTTCTAACTAAGCACACGAACCCCCCTCCACTGGCAGCCCCAGGGCAGCCCTAACGGGAGCCCGATCACTACATTCAACATTCCTGAATCCCCATATGAGATTTGTTAAAGAATTCTCCCAGCACACCGAGACATACGAGGTCAAAAGACACAGAAGACCGAGCACACTGATACGTCCTAGTTATAGAATTCGTCGTGGTCCGTGAAAGTTTTATGAATCTCACTGACGATACCATTCCAGGCAGGGGTCATCGGAGAAGATACGTCGGAGGCTACTCTCTGCTGACGGAACATTCCCTCGCTACGGTTTGGATCGTAGTATCGTTCCCTCAGCGACACAACTTTAAGTGCACACTCTACCCCAATGTCCTTGTAATCATCCGCTGTGAGAGGATCGGAGCGCCCAATCAACTGCACTAAGGAGGGAATGAAATATCTAGGGACACGATAGTCTCGAGCCAGTCTGATCTTCTTCGCGGGTATACCACTGTATTCTGCGATTTTCTCGATAGCACATGCTCTGGCAGTGCTCATGTCCCATTTCGTGGCCAATTTCAAAATTGAGACCCATTCTTCCAAGGTGAATTCAGGTGGTCCGGAGATGGGATTGCTAGCAAATGACTGGTAGTTGAATATCAAACTAGTAGAGATGGAGCGTCGCGGGAGTAGGACTTGCCGGAATAGTAGTTTCAAAAGACATTCCCAGTCTTTTCTTTCAGTCTGGGGGAGGTGAATTGGATGGTCGTCGTCTTCTCCTTCGGATGTGTTTCCGGCGCCGGGTGGAAGTGTGAACATAGTCTCGAATAGTGAGGATTCTTCGGCCAATCTTGCACGAGGGATCTTGTACAGGACATTTTCTACCTAGCGGAGGAAGGCTTTGAGAATGGAAAATTCGAATAAATAGCCAGAAGGGCGACTCCTCGTACCTCAAAGATAGCACAGTCGAAGTAGAATGCCGGGCTTCTGGCCGGTGACAATGCAGGATTGCTAGTTGTATTGTTGATCTTCGTACTTAGTGGGCCTGTGTCGGTCATTATCAAAAATCTAATGATTGGTCGTGGTGGTGGTAAAAAGACACCGGGTGGTACGAAAGAAGTTGCGCGAGAAACATCTCGTGACGAAAGAACTTAGAAGACATGTTCAAATTGAAAAGAAAAACAACGATGGTTCACGACGCCAGTAGGATTTTAACCTCCTCAAAGAGGAACAGATCGTAAGACGATAGAATAATAGGAACTCCTTGATTCTAATCTGTCGCCGTAACTTGGCTATAGCGCACTCACTTTCCATGTATATTCTTCCGCTCTTTTATTCCGCATATGTAAGTAAGAAGGCACGGGGGCCATTCCGTAGCTATATGTAGGTAGGTGAGCCTTGAAATGTCTTAAACCGTGATCATCTGGTTGAGGTTAAGATGAGATGACTGTGGCGAGGGTAATGGAATAGCATTTGCACGGGTGTCTTACTTGAACAAGTGGAAAGTATTGGGTGTAGACATGCCAGGCCTGGTTGTGCTTGGCATTCATATATTACATGTGATGTTATGTTGGTAATGTCCGAGATGAACTTGTCGAAACTATCGAAAATACCCATCACCCATCTTTTGCTACCAGCAGTCTTCTGAACTTTCACGGAACTTTCATGATTTCTTGTAACAGTGTCCCATAGAGAAACTACATTATGGAATTTGGAATTAAAAATGAGTATATAGCCACGTAACTCGTTCAAGCATAACGAGTGCCAGCAAAAGGACCTGAACCTGAACTATCTCCACTCAAACGACCTCCACCCAAACGACTTCCACCCAAACGGCCTCCATCCGAATGACCTCCACCTAAACGACCTCCACTTGAATGACCTCCACCTGAACGTCCACCCGAATGACCAATGATAGGAAAGCCACCCCGCGTAAGTGGGAAGAAACGTACACTCCTTCCATTGTTCCTTTGTCTCTGTCGTTCCCTCTCCCGCTCAGCATTAACAGGGATTGTGATTTCCCCAACTGCCTCCTCATTCTTACAAATAGCCACCTTCTGACCTTCCTTGAAATACCATTTTTCATTTGTAATAGCAGGCGGCAAGTTCAAATTGAGACACCCTTTGAACCTTTGTTCCCAACTCTCAACCGGAGGCCCTCCTAGTGCAAGTCGAACTTTGAAGCCTTCAGGAACACGAGGAACTCCATCATCTCCTACCGGTTGCAAGAAGTATCCAAAAATTGACATGTTTGTCCTTCCGCTGGGGAAAATCCGAATTTTCCACTCGGTTCCATCAGGAAGGGGCATTTGAACATGGAATACATCTTCATCGGTGTCGGGATATTCGCCGAACCATTCAGGTTCCAACGCTCCTACAGGGGTTCTAAAAAAATCAGATGGCGAGAGATATCATTATGCAATGTAGTTAGGTTAGTTTTTTTTTTTTTCAAGTTGTCCAAAACTTACAATCTTTAAGCCCGGGGTCCGATCTTCAATGAATTCGTTCTCCACATCGTCCCCATTTGTAGAAGACTTGCAAAATGGATGAGTAGAAGTGGAAAAATAGGATCTTTGTTATTTACATTGTAAGACGCTTGGGACTGGCACAAAAAATAAATTGTCGTGAATTGGCTATAATTCCCCGAACTCACCTGATGAGAATATGACCGAGTGCGCTATAAGTCATGAAAGTTATATCAAGGTGAACGAATCAGTATAATGTGGCATACCCCCGAAGTGTTTCGATTGCCTCGAGAAGGTCTAAGATTATACTGTACAATGTATTAAGCTGGTCAAATTGCAAGAAAAGATAGGGAAGACTAACATACCCCAGGTGTGCTCTGTGGGCCATACGAACTTGGCATACCTTGATGGTACATGGCAGGGGGTTCCCGGTCGAGAAATCCGAAATATCACGTATGAGAAAGGCCGATCAAATCCGAGCTGAAATTGATACCAGATTGATACCCCCTTCGTCAGCATCGGCAACGCCTGTTCCTTAAAATAGTAATTCATCGGGATGCCGATACCTGCATCTGCAATAGCTGATGGGCTTTTTTGCTGCGGTTCTGCAGTGCCCGTACCACATTTTGGTGTATAGTTCTTCTTATAGCATTGATTCTCAGTGTTTAGTATTTCAGTAATATAGTATTCAATTCTTAATGTTAAACCCCTCATGTGAAATCAGACAATTTCTTTGTACAAATACACATCATCGATCTGGAAATGACAATATAGGTTTCTTGTACTGGCGGAGCCCAGTTGTACCTGTCAATGCCCGTTTCCGTCCCCGCAAAGTTCCTCTATTTGCCTCTATTTCCCCAAGTATCTCTTCAATCATATCACTACCAGGCATATACTGATTTACTCGTTCTGGTACATGGTCAAGAACGAAGCGGGTTGAAAGAAGGCCAAATCAGGGCCAAATACGACACGCCGCAACATTCCCACAGCAATGCCCCAATATTGACACGGCGCTAGTTGAATTTCCTGCGATGTTCTTCGTCTTTCTCCACGCCAACCTCGTTCTTGAAGGGGAAATTTGCGTTGTCAAGCCCCTCCACAGGCCAGACACGCAAACGGAACTTTCGTGACCTGTTTAACTCATTTTTTAGGTTCAATATCACGCGATTTTGCTCGAACGCGCTTTTACTTTCTTATTTCAACCACTCGCGATCGGTACCTCAAGCTCGACATCTTCAATCTCGAACGCGTGCTAGAGAGGACACTAAGGGCAGGATGGAGGCAAAAGAATTGGGTCTACCTTAGAGGACCAAGGCATTGAGTACGGGAAGGAAGAAGATCCCAGCAAGGAGGGAAATTGGGGAGACTGCACCGTTCACACATCTGTCCTTTCTTTCTCCAGCGCCGCTCTGAATCCGGACTCTCCTTCCCAGTCCTCCTAATCCGGCCCAACTTCTCTGCCTGGATCGTCGAAACTGGCGGAGAAGACCACTTGGAGACGAGCAACTGCTACAACGCGAGAGATGCCAACTCAGACATCATGGATCCGGACGCCTCGCGTCATCTTTCCCGCCCAGCACATTCGTCTTAAGTGAAAGATATCAACAGCTGTCACCCACCTGTACTATTCCTCTTCCCCAGTCCCAAGCGCGCGCTTGCCTTCTGTTGTGCAAATAGTTTCTTCTAAGACAGACAGCATATGTCTTCAAGAATTAACGGAGGAACTCAACGTCGTTCTTCCGCACCTATCTTTTCCCACTTTCCGTTCTCCAGTCGGCTGGAAATGAACAAACATCCTCATACCCTCCCACTTTCCCTTCCATCCCGCTTCCCCTTCCCTCGGTTGGAGCTTGATATCGGCGAGAAACACAAACCCGTCTTCCTCGCCTCTTTTCAAATTATGGCGCATCAGATACTCGAAGACTCATACTTGCCGCCCCGCATCTTATCGCAGGCCGGGCAGGCTCCTCCCTTGAGCAGAAGGCTGCAGGGCCACTTGTAAACCTTCTGTACGGCCTAAGATTGGATTATCGCAGCTGACATGAACTGGCCGGAAAACGTTCGCGTCACTCCCGATTATGACCTTTTCGAAGACGCCAGGCACATAGTGTGTTATGGACCTATGTTTGACCCCTCGACCAATTTACTTGCAACTGCTACTATGCGAGAGAAGGGCGGTCCGCAGCGGTACATCAGAGTCTACGTTAAGAGGAATGGGAAATGAGATGTCAAGAGTGCGGAGTTGTTTGGAAATGGTGATGGCCCACCAAGTGATCATCATGGTTTGGCGGTGGTTCTGCGATGCCGAATTGCTCCTGCAGAAATTATCGAACAATAACCAGTTTCTGATTCGGAAGCCGTCCGTACACCGATACTCCCCTCAACTGGCAACTTATCAATAGCGGAGCCGCTCGAGCTCGCTAGTTTCCTTCCGCAGAACAAGAACGTAGGCTGGGCTCTGTCCTCGAAACCCTCCGGTCCGTCATTTGTCCTTCGCAGCACGATCAGCTTCACAACGATCCAACCCACATTGAATGCGTTGGCCGCTATGCACTAGGCGTACATGCCTCTGCCTCCGGCATCGAATGTTTAGCTGTCGGGAATGTCTCCTCTTCGACCTTTTGGGAACTTGCCTGGGTTTGAATTCGCCATAACGAGAGAAGGAGCGGCGGTGCAGATGTCCGATTGCGGAGATTCGTCAAGAATGTTACCGTGCAAAGGACGGATCTCGAGTTTGAAGGGGTGAAGGTTGATATGCATCGTTGTCCCGCACAACATCAGTGTACGTTTTTTTTCTTCTCGATGTCGCAAAATCGACTAATACAGACTAGATGGAAGAACCACAGGACTCGCCGTTGTTCTTGCTTCCTACTTCAATTTTAGTCACACTCAACGCGTATAGAGACGTTCTAGCTTTACTCAACACGATTCAACCTCTATCACTCCTCTCAGCGTTTAGTACCGTTCATTGCAGTCTCAAGCTTTTCTTAAGTGCTTGAGGGCTGTACGGGGCACGCTTCGGCTTCCTAGGATGATTCCATCTCACCATGTTGCTTACGCGCGTCATATTTACTCTAGTTCCGCTTGATACTGAACTACCAGAATTGGAGCCGCACCATCTCGTGCGCCGAATTTTCGCTACGTGTGCCAATTGGGATTGGGAGCCGCGGGTTTCTTAGTTGGTGTACGCCGATATTCCTTCAGGCCAGTGGCAGATCCTGGGTTGGGTTCCCGTGAAGGTAGAGGCGTAATGGTTGTTATATCTACCGAGCGTCCTTTGTCAAATTTGATGTTCCATGCAAGTCGGAATTCGGCGGAAGTGATGCGAAGGGCTTTGCAGAGGGCGGATGATATGTTGGATGAAGGACAGAGCCGGATGGAGGAGTGTAGGCTAGATTCAGAGAGAAGGGAGTGCCGCACCAGTTTTTGAAGCAACTTAAAGCTTTTATCAAGCTTGATATGCATTACCGGAGCGGAAGTCTTGGAAGGGAGTGCTGTTATCGGGTGGCTGGAGAGTCGGATTGTCAGTGTAAGCATACTTTAGCTTCTAGAAGCGTTCATGATCTCACGTTTTTGCTTTAGTTCTGGGTGCAGTCATGCACTGCAGTACCAAGTATCAATGCTCGCTTTTGGCCTATCCGCTTCACCGACCCTGGAATTGTCGATGTAGATATCATTGACTGCACTTACTCGTTTTGACACCAAGTTGCAAAACCACGGTAACTTTGACGATTCACAAAGGGCTCTTGTGAAGCGAGCAAATCTCGATAAGGACGTGGGTTTAGCGAATATCATACCCGATCCGTTTATTTGGTCGGACGATGGCTATGATTCCATTTCCCGTGAGGATCAATCAGAGATATCGACTACATGAAGTCGGGACTCTGAGGTTGTGTCCGCCTCGCAGCGCAAGAAAGCGACTGCCGCTTCCAAAGCAAACGAGACTACGCACATACCAGCACCAACGAAATTGCGAACCAGCGCCGACGTGCTGAATCGGCTGCTATGGGATCCGGTTATAGGAAAGCACGGGGGAGATGAATACGCTGTTGGATATGAGGATCGGTTCTTGGGCATCAAGGATTCGATGTTGAGAGATTGGGTTAAGAAGGAGGTTGAACATGAAGCCTTTGCATGTACCGCGGTTGCCTTGCTTTTATTGAATTACTCACTGATCTTGCTATCACACATTCCTCAGCACCGAGTTGCTTATACTTCAAGCGGGCTTCAGACGGAGAAATAATGTGGAATAAGAGGAAGAAAATTGGAAGTGGGGTCGCGGCAGGATAGCTCTACAGCTGGTTCTCAAGATTCAGACTGAATGTCATTTCCATATCTTACGTTACTCTTCCGCGGGGGCTTCCTCCGCAGTTCGCTCGATTTTTCTGGAGAGAGATCGTTCCAGCCAACCACTATCAGTAACTTTGTTGACAGTTATTTTTGGGAATATATATACCGTAGTTGAGACAAGAGCAAAGTTCTCCAACTTTACAAACAAATACAAGAAGTGGAGGCTGAACTGCTTGAATATGCAAGGTCGCAATTTATAGGGACACTCCTACAAGGTAGCTGTCTGGTTATATAATTTTTATGGGAAGTACTTCTTGTCGACGCCGCTCAGAACAGAGGATACAGCCAGTGCTGGTTTTCATTTACTGTTGAGCTGAGTCTAACGTGAATCGTAGCGATGAGTGAAACCAATAGTGACGGTGCCTGCAAGTTGCAGCACATAATTCAAAAGGCAGAGAAAGGAAATATGAAGTGCAGGTATGTATGAACGGCTTCGAGTTTATTGGTACAAGGGATATACGATTTACGTTAGTCAACGAGTGAGTGAACAATGAACGAAGAGAAGATGGAACGAAGACAAGGTAAAAGGGAAGAAGATACGGATGGTAAAAAAGAGGGGAAGGAGATAAAGTGCGAGCAGCGAAGAGAAAGAAAACCGAAACAAGGAAACGAAGGAAACACATCTTTTTGAACCACAAGACTCCGAAATCAACCTTCGAGGTTTGGGTCCCCTCCGGTCCTGGATTGGGAGAGTAGCACGCGCAGTGATAGAAGAAATGATCTGGTCTTCCTCTTCGTCAATGTTAATATCCCCACTTCCCTCTCTCTCTCCTTCCCCAAGCTCTGCGCGTGCTCTCTGATCGTGGTACTAGACGATGGAAGCCCTGGCTCGAGTCCGGAGATCCATTTGTTCACTTTTGGGGCCACGTCTCGTTCCTTGAAAATCTCAAACAATAGCTCATTGATACCCTGATCATCGATCGAGTTACTGCCCTCTAAGCTTGAACTTCGGAAGAGACTGTCTTCGACATTAATCGAGCTCGGAATTTGGGAGCAACCACGGTTCAAATTGGGGTCCTGGACCCAGACGTTATCGTCTCCCTGTCCATCGCGTCCCCCACCTTCCCCATCTTCCTGTCCAGAGTCTCCCCCGACGCTGTCGTCTCCCTGCAGGGGCTCCCCCCTACTTTCTTGATTGGGCAAGGTGTCGTCAGTTTTACCACCACCATCACCCTTCTTGAACCATTTGAATGGTTTGGGCATTAAAGCATAGATGTCAGCAGCGAGCTGCATGTTCTCTAGAATGAGGTTTTCATCGTCCTTGTTGTACATGAACTTCTCCAAAATGTCGCCTTTCGACAGCTGAGAAGTGGTCCAGTTCTCGGTAGTGCCCAACGTGTACTGAACCTTGGCGCCCGTCTCATCGAGCAGCATGCACAATCTCACTAAAATAGTGAGAGGATGCACGTATGAGTTTAATGCTAGGCTGACAAGACTATTATGGGGACACCACTTGGAAGAAATATCTTTGCGAACGCAGATGGCATACTCGAAAGACGTGCCGTCGCACTACAAGAAGGGTAAGATTCACTAACAGAGGGGGAAAGGGAGATAATGCATACCAAATCTGGATGATGCGTGCGAAGAGGCGATAGCCAATCGACTGCGGGGTCGTCCGGTTTCAGCTGTCTCACGAACGAGAGATAATCATTTCGTATTTTGTCGATGACGAGTCGGTGCTTGATATATAGCAGCATAGTCATTTGATCCAGTCGAAAATGAACATCGTTTCGTACTGCAAAACATGAGCTGAGATAATATCTTCAGGGAAATGGAAGGATGCACAGTAGAGGTAATTGATTCTAGAGTTCGGACTAATCCATCCTCGCAGCGCGAAGTATGTAGCCAATCTGGCTTCCATGGAGTAGCCCATCTCTATGGCATGCGCGGCTCGACAAGGGTACTCGAGCTGAGTTACGTCGCACTTTGCCACACCTCGCTCTGAATTTACACTGAATTCCGATCTCCCAGACGCAATGCATGGGCTGATGAGATATGACGGCTGGGCCAATGTCGATTGTTCGTTGACTGAGAAATCGTCGTCGTCATTGTAGATCACGACCTTGCCATGTGTGTGAAATCGTCTGGCCTTGTCGTTCACGCCGTTCATGGCCCAATCAGGCTTGGAAACACCTGGTATGTCTGGTGCTGCAACGGTGAATTGGGGAACAATCACCCAGAGACGAGCCTTCCGTGATGTTCTCGGGGTGTCTAAGATGACTTTCCAGGTAGTGGGCGGCGCTTTTGTTGAAAAAAACGGATTATTCACTTTTGAGAATTGAGTCGGTGTTGATGGAGATGGGGGTGTTCTAGACGTTGTTCTGGACGGTGTTGGGGATGGTGAACGTTTGCGGACTTTGATAAGAAATTTTTTGAAATATTTTCTGGCGTTTTTTGTGGTATTCTTGAGAGGGGAACCGCTCGATGTTGCTGATGAAGCCATATCGACAAACAAATTCGAAGGGCAAGGTCGATTCAAAGCAAACTAACGAATCACTCTCCCACGGGCAGGCGACCGTCTAGCGCCCAACATTTAGGATAAGATTTCATTATCCTGATCCCAACTTGCTACCGCTTGTTCAATGCCAGCTCCTCCGAAGCCAAGGAAAATGAGTTCACGACAGAACTCAGTCGAGAGGTGCGCCAGCTGAATGAAAGGTCTCTGCAATGAAGAGGGCTGCGAGTGGAACGCTCAGTGCAGTATTCAATCTTGAGCTGGTTTCACTGGGCAGTGGTTCGAGGTTTATCCCCGACGATCATAATAAAATAAGGTATTGAATGGACAGGGAACATGAGTCGCTGAATTACGTCTGCTTCGACTACCTCCCCTGCTACAAAATACCTCAGTGTTCATCATTACTAGTCCTTGCTCTTCTGATCTTCTACGTTGACAGATAGCTCGTTCTCAACGTGAACGTAAACCCTGTCCCCATCCTCGTTCAAATCCGTAGGGCCCTCATCACTGGGCTCTTTCCTCCTCCTGTCCTCTCTGCCCTCCGGAAAAATCGAACCACACATCCCAATTATTCTAGATTGACACTCTGCAACATCGCGTCGGATTTCTCGAATTATATCATTCGGGGGAGATTTTGATGTTCACAGAGGTGTTTACTCGGGTTTCGCGATCACAACGAGAGAAGATGTAAGGCGATCGCCGCTCTCAGAAGTTCAGGCTATGTTTCTAGTATACCTGGGCTCTCAGGTACGTACCCTACATACTATCATATTTTCCTCTTCCCTAATTCAGTCTTTCCAGCGATTTCGCTAGAAGATGTCAATTACGATGATTATGAAAACGACAAGATCTATGATTGTACAATTGGAGTTGTAGGAGGGATAACATAACGATGATGAACACCCTGGATGTGTGCTCGTTGTCCGTCCTAGTGAGAGCTTGGAGAGCAAGGCGTTGCTGCTAGAACGTGGAG
Organism: Lentinula novae-zelandiae; assembly: GCA_027921425.1. Taxonomy (NCBI): domain Eukaryota; kingdom Fungi; phylum Basidiomycota; class Agaricomycetes; order Agaricales; family Omphalotaceae; genus Lentinula; species Lentinula novae-zelandiae. The sequence goes on along the minus strand of MU823724.1, from coordinate 13,636 downwards.
AGGCTCGGCTCGACTTCTCTGACTGTTCACTTCTAGTAATTGATGTATCTTGCCCGGACAATTCTACTGATACTGGCCATATCCGACGCCTCCACGATCCACATAGCTCAGTCGTATCGACGGGATTCCATTTTTGAATCGCTTCTGTCCGTCTCAAAGAGGAATACCCGATTGCAAACCCCGCAGTACTAGTGCGCTCACCAGTCTCTAGAGTCCTTCCATTCAAGTCGGACTAATGCCGCTAATTTCTGGCGTCTAACAATCCTTCAGTTCGACCATTTCGAAAGCTTGAATTTCTGATCAACGACAGAGATTTGGTTCGATACATGGGTATCACAACAAACCGAACCGGCAATCTTCTAAGAAACCTCGGCAGGACGCGAAGGTAGATGGCAGTGGGTGAAGGGGGCTAGAGTCTTCTTGGACATTGATCTACCTTGTCACTATCCGCGCAGATACTAGCTGAGATAGATGGTCGAACACAAGGGTATCTCACTAAGCATGCCAACTAATGAAAGTAGCCCGGTTTGGATTATTCAGATTTTTGATTGTTCGTAAATTCTCATGAGCTCACGGGTTACTAATACTCATCGCGGCTTGCTTTCTACCAGACCAGTACCACCATGACCGCAAATACTATCGTGTTCTATGATATACCCGTTGCGGAGTCTAATATCTGCTGGTCTCCTAATACGTGGAAAACACGGTACGTGTATAATAGAATTCTTTTAGACGGCCAGATATAATGACATATCATTTTACCAGCTATTCTCTCAACTACAAAGGCCTGTCTTATCGAACAGAATGGATTGAATACCCCGACATTGAAGCTCTCTGTATCAAAATCGGCGCAGCCCCAACCGATGTTAAAGCTGACGGTATCACCCCATACTACACCCTCCCCGTAATCTACGACCCGTCCACCGATAGGACCATCTCTGATTCCTTTGCCATCGCTCTATACCTGGACACTGCATACCCCGATACCCCGAAACTGTTCCCCTCAGGAACACAGGCATTACAAGAGGCTTTTGTGCAGTATGTAAATTCAAGGTGCATTCCCCGTCTGGCTCAATTCCTAAGGCCGGCTGTGTTTTGGAAACTTCCGGAAGGGAGGAGTCAGGAGTATTTTCGGAGGACGAGAGAGGCATCGTATAATGTGACGATAGAGGAGTGGACTCCAAGGGGGGATGAGAGGGTGAAGGAGTGGAAAAGGGTCGAGAGGACGCTGGGAGTGTTAGCTGGGCATTATCGGGTGGCAAAAGAAGAGTTTGGATTTCTGGATGCATTTCTATCCGGAGTTCAACCGACATTTGGGGATTTTGCATTGGCGGGGATTCTGAAGTGGTGTAAGGAAGGGTTCGGGGAGGAAAGTGATGAGTGGAGCGATATCTCAAGTTGGCAGGATGGGGAGTGGGCGAGATTCATAAATAGCTTAGAAAAATATGCAGCAGTTGCTTGAATTGGTAAAATATCTCCGACTCACTGTTATGTACGACACGCGACACCAGCTACATCGCGAAAGAGGAAATCTGTAGAATAAACAAATAAGACGTGGTATTAGTAATTATTCTTGTCCGAGAGGCTAGCTTGCTCTGATCACTATCTCAATCTTTGACACGGAAACCTACAGAAACCGATCTTTCCGTCCGTCTTTCACACCTTTTTGGCCTATTTTCGAGGCAACGTTCATCGTCGCAGCATTATACGAAGGAAATATGACATGCTGGGGATCGCTCTGGGATTGAAGAGGATTGAAGTTGATATTGTGCTCAAACTGGGGGGACCCCAAGTACGTCCAATGAATCCATTAAATAGTCGAACATGATGGAACGGAAAAAGCAGAACCGATGAATATATGATCACGAAAATGATAGAAAACGATCCTGCTTTGATTATGCATGTATTCCGACTGATCATCGATAATTTCAAAATTCTGAGTCATCATCAATTGTTCTCCTTTCTTCCACCATGACAGAGAACAGTATCGTGTTTTATGACATACCGTTAGCGGAGCCCAACATTTGTTGGTCGCCAAATACGTGGAAGACACGGTGCGTGCAAGATTTTTCTTCACAAAGACCATGTGATAATATGACATAATGCCAGATACTCCCTTAACTTCAAAGGTCTTGCTTATATAACAGAATGGGTTGAATACCCCGACATCGAAGCTCTCTGTATCAAGATCGGTGCAGCCCCGACCGACGTCAAAGCTGACGGTACTACTCCAGAATATACCCTCCCCGTAATCTACGACCCATCCACAAACAAAGTCATTTCAGATTCATTCAACATCGCTCAATATCTCGACACCACATACCCTGATACCCCACAACTTATTCCCCCAGGAACCCGAGCATTACAGTCCGGTTTTACTCAATACGTGAACTTGAGGGTTAAATCTATTCTAGGACAGTTCGTTCGTCCGGTTGTATTTCAGAGACTTCCGCTTGGAAAAAGTCAGGAATATTTCCGGCGCACTAGGGAGGCTTTGTATAATGTAAAAATCGAAGAGTGGGCTCCTCAGGGAGAGGATCGTGCGCGAGAGTGGAAGAGACTTCGGAGGGCGTTGATATCGTTAGACGGACATTACAGGGAAGCGAAAGAAGAAACTGGTGGTGATTTCTTATGCGGGGTCGATCCAACTTTCGTGGATTTTGCTTTAGCAGGCATTCTTCAGTGGAGCAAACACATTCTTGGAGCAGAGAGTGAAGAGTGGAATAATATCTTGAGCTGGCAGGAAGGGAAGTGGGCGAATTTTATGAGTAGATTGGAAAGATATGCCGTGGTTGCTTGAACCGCTGTAACAGTATAATCCAGACTCGAATATACTGATTCAGTTACTTAGGGGTTTAATCTGGTGCTAAGTCCGTCTCAAGAACCACTGGATCGTATGAGCGGAAGTACAAAAGGGGGCGTCGGCACAAGTTGGGGATTCATGGTGCGAAAAGGGCGAGGAAAAGTTCATGTCCCTTTAACGATGGTTCGATTCACGACTAACTTGTCCGTGCTTGACGAGGGAGATAAAAGGTGGATGGAAGAAAGAAAGTTCATTCAAACTGTTCCTTGACTGTCAATTTCGGTTTAGTATTCGTAGTCAACGGGAAAGCAGTAAGAAAATATCGCTTCGGATGACAGTATAAACTGCACTCGGTAGCATATCGCTGGAAAAAAGGGAACAACCAGCTAGAATTCGCAAGTGCATACATAAACACAACCAAGTAGAGTAAACAGTCGAACGTTTGGAGCAAGTCAAAGTCTAGAAAGGGATAGTATCGTTGTGGGTATCTGCCAGACGGTGAGGTAAACACAGGGAAAATTGCTTTTGAGGAATCATCATGCGTGCAAAATAGAGAAATACGAAGGGAAGAAATAAAGGAGGAAAGAGAGGGAACGATGAATGATACCTGCTATGCATTGTGAGAAAACTGTCGTGAAAATCGAGTTTGAGAGTGGGAAGTAGATTGAGATATAAGGGTAGCAGAGAAAAGACAAAGAGTGGAATAGAAGAAGATCGCACCGAACGACACATTGCCTTCTTCCTGAAAGTAGTAATGATTTCCATATATGAGTAAATAGGTAGCATATGTAATAATCCAGACGACAAGAGAAAATTGAAAGCAGTTGGCTTCGACTAAAGGGCAGGATAAAGTTGTTAGACTGTTGTGGATTGGGTTGAAAATAAAAGGGAACTTACGATTAAGATTCCACACAACACAACCAACTAGAGCGAAAACGAAAACAATACAACGTGAGGAAGGAGGTAGGTCACGAACGTGTATATATGTACCTATTCCATTCTCATCGTCCTCCTTTGCAACTCTTACACTTCACACCGAGCTTGGACCCCCAACCCTGACTTCAATCAATGATTTACTCTTCCTCCTCCTCCTCCTCCTCCTCCTCCTCTTCCAACACATTATGCAACGGCGCCCCATGAATATATCTCCCCGGACTTGCTCTCCCAGCATCCACGGCATCATCTCCAATCCCCAATCCGACTTTGGACGGAGGAACCAGTTCATCCATGCCATTCACGTCGCCGTCATCCGAATCGTCGTCTTTGTCATGGAGTTGGCTGTTTATTCCTACTATGGACGTAGATGTTGAAGGTTTGGTTAGAGGCTTTGCAGCAGGTACTGGGGCAGCGGGGGAAGTGGGTAGAGAGGGTAGGGAGGAAGTCAGTGCCGCCGGTACTAATGATGCTGAAGGCATTGACAACGAAGCTATCATGGATCAAATATAATTAAGTCAATGTAAGTCTCATAGGGTGAAAATGACGGACGAACAAACCTGATTTATGAACAGTCGGTAACCCAGCAGCAGCTTTGACAGGAATCTTCGACGGAGTCGTTGCTGCTCCTGAAGGCGAAGCCGGTAACGACGAAGAAGTGGTTAAGCTCTTCTTCTCCTTTTCTCTGTACATCTCAATTAACGCGGCCGTCTTTCCTGGCGTGCCTGACGTAGAGCCAAATGTGGATGTGAGGACAGATGGTTTCGCTGGGGGGGTTGGGGAGAGGGCCACAATGGGAGCGATTGATGTGAGAGCGGAGAGTTTGGAAACGGGCACTGGCGAAGGATTAGATGAAGCAAGAGAAGGAGCAGGCGAGTGAGGGAGATAAGACGATCGAGGTGGTGAAGTTGCTGGCAAAGAAGAAAATGTAGCGGAAGTAGAGGATGATCTGCTCTTTTGATCAGGCGGTAAGCTTGGTAAAGGTCGTGCCCTCTCAGTTTTCGCAGCGTAAAGTTTATCCAAGTCCCGCGGAGCGTCGTCGTGTTCGTCGTCAGATCCACGGGCATATCTAGCACGTGGATCATCCTCATCATCCTCATCGACCTCACCGACCTCAACTGCCTCAATATCATCAGCCTCAACATCATCGATATCGTTACGCCCATTCAAATTACCAGAAGCAAACATATCCGCATCCCGAGACGACATCGCTTCTGGCTGACGCACATTGAGCAGGTCATCATCTGTGGCTTTGATAGTGATTTGCCTGAGCATCTCTTGTGACGCCCTCTTCCTTTCAGGATGAAGATCGAAGTATCCCAATCGACGGTTAGGGACAGACGATGTGAGGGGTTTGAATTCAGGATCTTCCTCTGCGTCTGCGTCAGGGAAATTGTAGGATTCAGAGGTGTATGATGCGTCGAGGCCGCCGCCGGAGGTGAAGGATTGTTTGGAAGATTGGGTATATGATTGATCATCGTGATGACCTTGACCTCCAAGACCATGACCAATCTCAAGACCATTCGCATGACCAGTTTCTCTATCCTTCCCAAACCTCGGGACCATCTGTACCTCGACATCATCTGAGTCTGAGTTCATTTTGACAGCAGAGGTTGCGGAGTCATCTACTCCCTCGAAGATACTCTCGTCGTCGTCTATACCAGGATACGGCTGTCCACCTCTAACGGCACTTAACACCCTAGCTACTTCTTGCGAAGCTTCCTCCGGACCTCCATTTCGTTTACTCGCTTCGACTGGCACTCGATGAGCGCCATAACCTGGAACGACAATATCTACCCATGCTTCGTCGTCGTCAAAATCTCCTCCCTTAGGACCGCCACCTAATCCAAGACTGAATCTCTTCCCTCTACGTTCAGAGCGCAGCCTGTCTCGTTCAGCAAGTCTTGCAGCGCGTCGACGCCGAGCAGCTTCTTCGACAAAACCATCTCCCCTAGTTCCATCCAGCTCGGTTACAACCCCTTCTCCATGACTATCACCTCTTCCATCTAACTCTCCGTCTAATCCTGCTCTTCGACCGCCTTCTCCAAGTCTATCCCCGTCAACATCGATATCAACATCGCTCTCCCCACCCGACCCAAGCCCAGTCAACCTTGTCTCAAACTCAACTGTATGGTATTCTGCAGGGACAAGATTCTGCCTCGACTGCCTCCGGCTGGTTTTTGGTTTGGGACCTTTGGGTTTCAAAGCCGGTTTCGACGTACTGGAAGAGGGTTTCGGAGACAATGCAGCGGATGTAGGGCCTAGACGGAAGATATTTTTGATAGGCGTTGAGGTTATAGGAGAGGGTTCCTCATCCTGTGGTCGAGGTGCAGATAACGGGGGCATCGACGGCTCCAGCTGTGAGGGAAGAGACTGCGGAAGAGGTTGCAACAGTAGGGGCGGCAGTGGTGGTAAAGGATGCCCAGACCCCGTGGCTGAGGAGAACCCTGCCTCTTGTGTTGTTGTATCATGTCCAGGAAGCTCATCTCCGAGATCCTCAAGATCTGTATATCCCTCCCCTCCCTCTTCACTCCCGAGGCCACCCTCGGGCGAAAATGTATGTAAAGCCCCGTTTAATGTGATAACTTTGGTCCCACGATTCCCATCCGCCAGCATTGCATCGAATTCTTCAAATTTATCCTTTGGTGGGCGGGGAATGGCTGGGCCTGTGGGGGTGGAAGGGGAATCATCTGGATTCTGAACTTGTTTGCCTGAACGAGAAGGATGAGAAGGGCTCATAGAGTGAAGATAAGGTGTAGGCGTAGGCGTCGAATCGTTTCGTGAATCTTGAGGTGTTGCAGTAGATGAGGTAACAGTACGTGTACTTCCACTGAAGAACGATACAGGACCTGCTTTCTCCTTCTCCGTCTTGACCTTGTCCTTCTTATCCTTCTTATCTTTTTTATCCTTCTTAGTCTTTGCCTCCTTAACCTTCTTCTCCTTTTTTCCTCTTCCGGAATCGCTCATCAACCCCAAGCCCAGGGTCGAAGTCGACGCACCGGGCGAGAACAGTGATCCCAATCTGGTCCTAGCTATCGAGCCTTGGGAATACGGCCCCGGAGATAAGGAAGATGAAGTCGAAAGGGAAGTCGAACTCGAAAGGTTGAGCACATTGAATGGATGGTAAGCATAAACAGGATTAAGGATGAATGAAGGATGTATTCCTGCCAGCTGATGGCCGAGCTGGGCACGGTATTCGCGTGGGACATATTCTTCAAAAAGGAAGAGAGAAGTAGATGTTCGAGGGTCTTCATCGTTTGATGAAGGAGACGCATGTGAATGGGAGGAGGGTAAGGATTTGAATTCGACCTATATCGTTTGAGAGGAAGAGTATCGGTAAGAATGTGACAATTATCGGTCGTGATGAACATGAAAGGAAATGAAAAGTTTCGTGAAAGGAATGACAGGTGGATGCGGGAGAGATATGCTCGCAAGCCTTGCAAACACCTGGAGAAAAACTTACCATAGCCCAATTACACTCTTTGAACAGTTCGTTCCTCCACTTGGTCTTATCCGCACGATCTCCGCCGTCCTTTGCCTCGTCGTCTCGGCTAACAGATCTGCTGAGAGACATAGTTGTTGTAGCTTTGGTGTTTGAGTCAGGACTGGCACTAGGAAAGGAGTGAGTAAGGGAAAAAACCCAAAGAGAGAGGAACACGGAAAAAGGGAAGCGCGGAGTACGAAAGGAAACAACGTCGGGGAACAAACGGAAAGAAACGAGGGGAAGTAGGACAAAGGGAAGAAAAGACTTACTGCGCCATCGAATTCCACAGCCCTGTAACCAGATCACCCAACAAGCCTATGCCTTGTTGAGAAATAGACCCCAACCCTAACTCGGCAAACCCCCAACTAACCAGATCCGTCCAAACATCCACGAACGCAGCTTCGATGAGCGTCTCAGATCCTGGGAGGAGGAGAGGGGTGGAGTCATAGGTGAATGGTGGAAGGGGCTTTTTTGTGATCGTGCGTTTCATTATTCGTTCAGTTGTGAATGAGGTGAAAAATGAGGTGAAAAATAGGGAGTGATGCAGGAAGAGAGCAGAAAGAAAAGATGACAAAGGGACACAGGGAAGAGGGAGGAGAAAGGGCAAAAGGTGAGAGAAGAGGCAGAAAAGAGCAAGCCGTCAACTTTGAGAAGGTGAAAAAATAAAATGTAAGCTTACCTTTTCCTTCTTTTTCAACCTCTTCCCCAAACTGACACCAGTAATGGTTCTCTCTCTTTCTCCTTTCACTTCCTTCCCTTCCTTCCCGTCTTTATCTCTATCTTTACCTGACCCGATGATCCCGAATTCACTCAGGTTGAATTGCAAGGCAGCATCAAGGCCCGTATCCAATGCGAATTCACCTACATCGGTTAATCTTCCATCTGCCCCGACGTAGCTCTTATCTGGATCATCTCCTGGACCATAACCATACCCATTGTTATTCAAATGCGAGGAGTTAGTCGACGACGAAAGTGCCACCGGACTCACACCCCCACTCCTCCTTTGTTCACTCAAATCAAACCCACCATTCACGAAATCCCCCCAATCGACAGAATCTCGGATTCCTCTTTTAGCTGTCCGGGCTTTTCGTGCACTTTCAGTAAGATCAAATTTGAGTGCACTCTCGATATCTCTGCTGCCTCGCGCGGATGAACTAGGGGGCGAAAGGAAACCGGATGACTCGAATTGACCCCAATGAGCATCTGATAGGGTTTTGAATCGGGATGACTGAGAAGAGTGATGGGAGGTAGAAGGCGATGTAGGAGACGATGATGTAGGAGGACTGGAGCCCTGGAAGGAATACGTAGAAGTTGATGAGGTAGACCTCGTCAAAGGACTTGATGTCGAAGCATAGGAATACGAGGAATAGGAAGAGTAGGATGAAGAGGATGACGAGAGAGACGATAACGGAGGAGCATACGGGGAGGACCCAGGCTCGACTCCCGGAGGGATATTCATCTTCTTTCGATAATTGTCAGAATACCTCACAGGCATTTTCCCTCCTTTTGCTTTGTCCCTACCACCACCATTACTAATAATGTTACCCTGTGGTACCTGTACAGGCGGGGACACCCTCCCCCATTCCTTATTCCCCGGCAAGCTATTGTTAGATAACCCGCCTCCTCCTACTGCAGCATAGGTCGGCAAACCCCATCTCGCGGAGGATCGAACAAGATCTCTGTCGTATACAGGGACCGTACGTCGAACAGCGAGAACACGTATAGTCTGTGCTCCCTTTCTCGGTCCAAGACTATGCTGTTCTCGATCTCTGAATCCACCGCTTCCCAACAGGTCGGCGATCGCGAGCACTCGGGCATGGCCGGAGAGTGTTCGCGGGTAATCCTTAATCCACTCCTTCAACTTTCCTGGGATACCTCCAGCACCTGATCCACCTCCACCTAAGGAAGTAGGAGTATCTTGCCATCGGATGAACGAAAGGAGACAGTGCTCGGTGGCGTGGACGGAGCGGAGGTAAGCGGTGTAGGTTGACTCAAAAGACGTTGGGTCAGGAGTGGTCGAAGTGGAAGAAGAGGGGATAGCTGAAGGCGGGGAGACCGTAGGAGATGCGGAAGAGGGAGACAGTGAGATGAGGTCGCCAGGCAGCGCCCCCAATCCAAACAACAACGGTCCAAAAAGCGGACTTAACCCTGGAGGCGTAGCTCCTGATTTTGCTGAGTGTGCTACCAGCTTCGCTAATAACGCAAACAACGTTATTAACGTCTCCTTTAACGCCGTTGGTATCACCTCCTTATACTCATCTCTCCAAAGAGTCTCTTCTGCGCCAAACTCATCTACCACTTTGACAGGGACGGGAATCCGCGTCCGGGTATCAAGTAGGCCATAGAAATGTGTTAGTGGATAAGAGAGGAGGTGTTCTTGCTTTGCCCAGTTGAGGTATGCAAGATAGGGAATCAGGCCACGGGTAAGAGTCCGAGTGTGAGGAGTCGCGGGCTTCTGAGGCGTAGTAGTTGAGTGCGGGAGTGAAGAAGATTCTATCCGAACGACTCGAGCTAGTCCCCAGCGTAAGAGCATCCCGAGCTCGTGAGGACCAGCGAATCGTGCTTCGTCATCAAAACCCGCTATATGGTCTCCGCTCTTCCTTAGATTCGTGTTTCTGCCGCTCTTGGAGGTTAAATACTCGACATACTTGTCTATCAACCTCTTCACTCGCCCCGCATCTAGATCGATGGCAACTGGTACTCCTCTGCCGCCTTGCGAAACGGTACTACCGCCATTGCTAAACACGAACGGCGTTTCGACGTCAAGGTGCTCTGATATCAGCTGCACCAGCTCACGGAGGTCGGGTAGACCGAGTACAAGGGTTGGGTAAGAGGAGAGATAGCCATAGGCATTGCCGGTTGCTCCGTGTGAGCTTGGTGAGTCAGAGGATTGAGAAGGCAGCACGGTACCAACGAATGAACCACTTTCATCTGTTGGCAACGAATTCAAGAGCGTCAAAAGGGTATGTGTAGTGTAAGGAGGGTACGGGGAAAAGTCGGTGTCGGAAGGAGAGGAATGCGAGTTGGATCGGGAGAAAAGGAATGACATTGGAGATTGACGATTGGCCAACGTATTGAGGGTATCAAATAAGGTGTAAATGGAGGAATTATGCAGGGTGTTGAGAATAGTTCCGCCACCGATAGTACTGAGGGTCTTGAAAGTATCTGAGGGTTTGGGAGAAAGACTGATATTCGGCATCACAACGATTCGTAGGAGAAAAGGCGGTGTCGGTGAAATTTTATGAGCACACGAACATAAATTGATGAGACAGGATGAACGTACCTTGTCAGGCCGAAGCCAATATCCGTTTTATCCACGTATGTGAGATCTTATGAATGGACCTCTTCTTGCCTGGTGCCTCCTTTCTCGTTCTGTCGTAATTCTTCGTGGGGACTCTGTTTTCTGTGACCGCCGCGCGCGCACGTGTACCAAGAAACGCCAAACGCCACTGGTACTTGTCCTTGTCCGAATAGTGGGGCGTCAGATAGTGTGATAGTTCTGTCGAGGGCATAAGTGACCTCCTTTCCTTCAAACAGTTTGATGATGGAAACGTACGAGGAAGGTGACTCGGAATCCTGAGCGTTTATGAAAGGATGTTATAAGATATGGCAAGGTAAGGCAGGATGATTTGAATGTTGTGAGTACGTCGTGTATGTCGATTTCGAAGGTTGGGTTGCGAAAATGAGCGTGCGGCGTTTAGTTTAAACCTATGGTGTGAACAAACTTGATTGATCAATCAGTAACCATGTATTGAAAACGAAGCAGAGAATGGAAGGAGGCTGTAAGAAACCGCCAGCGTAAAATGAAAACAATGGAAGGACCGAGGGAAGGGAAGAAAGTGAACGCTGAAAGATGGAACGGACAAGACAAAACCAGTGGGGATTGGACCAAAGCCGAATCTGGGGAATTTAGAAATCACCAATGGTTATGTGATATGAATTCTTCCTAGCATTACAATACTGAGGACACTTCAAACTCACGTCCCAAAATTCGCCGTCCTCAAATATATCGTAGAAAGTAGTTCTCCAGCTCCAAACGCCTCAGGAGTTCGTCAATGGTTTCGATTGGAAGACTCTTATGTATCGAGGTCACGAGTGATGTCGATGAGTAGCGACAGAGAGAAGAAAACAAGGACACGAGAATTCACAGTACTATTATGCAGAGCGTATCCGCAACCGTTTTTCCCTCAAAGTCATCACGTGGAAAAGATTTCGGCAACGACCGAGCCCAAAAAAACAAGGTCACAAACTACGACGACGACAAGTCAACGCCTGGATAAAAGCAAAAGCAAAACTTGCGTTGCGTCTCTCCATAATCCACGCTCGGACCTTTTATTCACGTCAAATTAGGAAACAATGCCTTTAGGACCTCCATCTTCACTTTCGCAAAGTGTTCCGTAAGTTGGGTTTTCTACCAGGAAAGATCACAGATTTATTTGCCATTATTCATTCATCCATCTATCGCCATTCATCGCGCTTCCTCGTATCTTCCACATCTCCAACTATCAATCGGGTAGTCGAATGCCAACAAGCATGAGCATCTACCCCGTTGCCCTTTTCTCCATCCTCGACCACTACCTCCGACGCAAAGATGACCAAGACCGGGTTATTGGGAGACTCTTCGGCACGTGCAAGGAAACGCACGTCGCGATCCGGACTTCGTTCGCTGTATTCCACAGCGAGACGAGCAAGCAGGTTGTGGTGAATATGAATTATCATCGAACAATGTATGAATTTGCATAAGAAGGTTAATTCGCAGGAAGTTATTGTTGGATGGTCTGTATCTTTTTCGTTAAATATCTGGACGCTTCTGAATTCATGTTCCAATCATTCGACAGGGTCTCATCTCACCAAATATCCTGCGTTGATACAAAATTTTTACTCGCAAGAGACAGCGCTGTATCAAGCTGTACATATTTCGTTGGATTCTGGTGTTGAGCTAGGACAGCCTGCTAATGTTACAGGCTATATCAGGTGTGTATTCACTACTACATTCTCTGCAATTCCGTCACTTCCCTCATTCCGCATCGTTTTCTGACGACCGCTCAATCTTCACCAAAGTCAAGAACCCAAGAACTTACCCTTATTATACAGTTCCCCAGTGGGCATCTTTACAAAACCCGAAAATTGCGTGTTTGTTCCCATCCCCGCCGAACTTAGATTCAACTTGGAACGAAGCGGAGGTATGTTCGCTCTACGTGAACTCTATTTCCCTACCAGATCTGACCCTCCTCGCAGTCGACCTCCTAACATTAATCACTCTCTCTTCCCTCCCTTCCACCTCACCCTCCTCCACCTTATCCTCCCCAACCCCCTCCCTTGAAACCCTCTCCTCCTCCATTGAGAACATTATCTCTATGATCGACCACGTGCTTACCTACGTCCGCGCTGTGCTCGCCGGCGAAGGTTGAGGTAATGCAGCAATTGGGAGGTATATCATGGATACCTTAGGTGCGAGTACAGAGGGCGATACGGACGTCGGTGGGAGTGCTGTGGAGATGGGTGGGTTCAGTGGAAGGATACAGGATACATTGATGGTGTCGTATCTTGGTTAGGGCTCAGGCAGAGGTGTCGTCGAGGTTGGCGTTGGTCACTGCCGCGTAGCGGTAGAGTTGCGTATATTCATCTCACCACATATATTCTTGTATTCAATACGGCATAATGTACTATTGCTCACCGAGAAGTGGGTCATGATAGCGATAAACATGAATGTCATTAGAAAGGCTTGCATACCTCGAGTTGAGATATGAAAAATATATTACGCTAGCCTCCCTACAATTGTATTCTTTCACCCGGTCTTTCTTGCAGAACATATTTTCCAAGGTGATTTTACATACCAACAACATGGTGATATATTACTCTCTTCTGAGCAGCGTTGACACTAATTGGGGAAAAATTACTTGCTATAAAAGTTATATCCCCAGGTAGAGTTATCTCATAGCAGTAATCCTACACTATTTCCAGCCAATATAATTATAATTTGCACCCTCTAGAGGTGAATTGGTACGAGCAGGAGTGGGTGTCTAATTCATTCCCACACTCGACTTCGACTTCTTATAGAATAGCGCTGGGCCAATGGGGTATTGGCCACAGTAAAATCATTCATCAAGAATAGTGGGATCCACTGGTCCGATTCATGTAATTCTTCTTGGACCATCTAGATATACTTCTAAGTATACCATAACCAACCTCTGATAATCCATTAGTCATCCAAACTCATGCGGGAAAGTCTGTCGGAAATTGCGTATTTTTGAGTGGTCGGTCCAGCACAAGTCAGCTAGAATAACAGGATCCAGATATCATATCAACAATCTGAGTAAGCCAAAACAGTCGTAAATAGTCCTTTTACACACGTATGACACCATTTATACTTATGTCCACTTCCCATTCCTCTACGGGCAAATCCTTGAATTTGT
>MU823723.1:0-10027 GCA_027921425.1 Lentinula novae-zelandiae | reverse complement strand
TACCCATATCAATACAATCGAAGCACAAACTGTGCTAAATCTACCTTAATCAAAGGAATATATTGAACCTTTAGAACGATTCAAATTGATTGATCAAGGCTTCTTACCTAGCTCTCAAAGCTTTGCGGAACCTTTGACAACGCTACCCCTTGCTATTAAATAAATTTGATAGCAGTGAACTCGCATATTGTGTATTAGATTGGTTGGTTGGAGTGCCCATTTGATTCCTTCCTTTCTCTTTCACACAAAGAAGAAGCAAGCTCGTTACCGGGAAGCGTATTGGGTGAATTGCATGCATATGACAGGGCAAAGGATTGGGCTGTAGTGAAGAAGGTATTTTATTCAGAGTTTGCTCTAGATTGAGCTTGAGTTTTCAAAGGCATAAAAATGATTGATCAGTACAACATGAACAGATTGAGTTTAATTATACTGTTAAGATCATGTACACCAGAAAGCCATGCCAAGGGCTGTTTGATGTCTAAGTGCAGAGGGTCAAATGGGACAGTCATGAAGTTATTAACAACACTGCTGTCTCATCATTAGTCCCCGGAGCAGGAGAGTAGGGGTAAGAGACAAGAGGAACAAGTAGCAGTGGTGACGCTGACAACTAGGAGCGGACCAAAGGACTATAAGTCTTAAGGTCAAAGTAGTAAGCCTTAAGACTTCAGAGGACAGAGAGAGACAAATAAGGGTGATCTAAGTTGATAATTGAACTGAGGGACTAAAGTACAGTACAGGAGTATTTATACTAACTAATTTGCATATTAGATTTTTTGAATTAAAATTTTCAACAAATATTATTGGCTGATGGGATCAGTACTCGGTGATGTCTTTTGAGGGCTCAAGCCTAAGAGGGGACCATGCCTTGGTGCATCGCCCCGGTGCTTGGTCTTCTGAGATCTGTGGGTTATTGTAATCTATTCTTATTGTTCTTTCTCACTACACATTCCCTTTCTAACTAGCCTACTTCTATTGTCTTATTCTCTTCCCTGAAGGCACTAAATGTACAGCCTCTAGTAACTAGCTCAGTGCTCTACCCTGATATGCCAATTAGTTGGTATAAATACTCATTTTTCAGTTTAATTATCATCTTAGATCATCCTAGATTGCCTCTCTAGTCTCTCTGTCCTCTAGGGCTTGTCACCTTAAGACAATCTCTGTCTTGACATTCTTTGGTCTGCTTCTCATTGTCAGCATTATCATCACTACCAGCTTGGCTGCTACTTGTGTCTCTCTTGTCTCTCTCCTCTGCTCTCTTACTCTGGGGACTAACAGCATCACAGTGGTGTTGAATGACTTCACTACTGTCCCATTCAATTCCTTGCACTCAGATACCAATTGGTGCATTATCCCCAAAGGCAAGGCACAGCTTGTTGGTATACATGATCTTAACACATGCTGGGAATTGCAGTTGACTATGCATATATTCTAGAGTCTCATTGTCTGCCAGGAGTCAAAGGCTGTCAGTTCTCCCAATCTGCAGGACACCTTATTAGATTAGTGTTATGATTACTTCTTTTCATCTTATCTTTTTCCTTATCTTGTCTTATCTTTTATCTCTTGTCTTATCTTCTATGTCCCTTATCTTATATTCTGCCTTATCTTGTCACCTGACCTATTATTTATGCTTACTGATACAACATGTGCTTTTCATTTACTTATATCAAATACAGCAGTCTCACAACACACATATAGCACAACGATTGAGCTTTGATTACTTACACATTGCTTTACTTATGTACTACTCATGTTTACCACTAACCCAGGGTATTGGGCATTACTAGGGCAGAGGGTTGTTTACTCATATATAAGCTGTAGTTACTTGCTGTATTTCCTTAGCTTTGATCTCGTCTATTCTACCTGGTCTAGTCCAGAGCTTTGCTTGCCTTTTTTTCCATTCTGCCCTCTAAGGTTTCCTTGAGTGTGATACCTGGTGACACCCGTTACTAGAATCAGTTGCTGACAATCCCCCCCAAACTAAAGAATTTGACCGTCCTCGGTCATTTGTAGTTTTGGTATCAAGGAATCAATACCCAATCTGTATTAGATTGAATTGACAAGACTATATCTCCATTTAATGTAAATCACTGGGTTTGGATCTTTACTTCTCCGTGTTCTCCAATCAATTTGGATGTCCTCAAATGGGTTTCTAGCACTCATATTATCAATTATTCACACACCTGCTACGAATTGTAATGATTTAGCACTCAATTTAAATTGAATACTTTTTTGGTATTCTTATCACATTTAAAAATTTAATTCACAATCTTTTATTCATCTGTTCCCAGAATGAGCTTCCATTTCTTGGGGAATAGTTCTGCTGTACATGCTGAATCAGTGCGTACGTTTGTTTGGCTTGGGGCTTGGGGTTCAACAAATTTTTGTTGAAATCATTTTTCTCCCTTTATTCTCTTCTTTCACCTTTTTTCTTTCAATATGACTTCAACCTCCGGAGTACCTCGACAAGACAGTATGTATAATCAACAACCGTGTTCTGCCGTCTGTCAAATTCTCTCCAAACGAGCTCCTCCTGGGCACGGTAGTCAATACACACAGAACTCTAGTGGTAGACGCAACCTCCATCCTTCCACAGCATCAGGTAGACATTCAAACAGCTTATGTGGCACAACAACAATTCGACGGGTGCAGCACATTTGTGCAACATGCGGTGAAATAGAAGCATGTATTTGACAGAAGGTTATTGAAGAGGGAAGGAAAAGAAGTTGTTTTTGAGAAAGGTGACTTAGTGCAGGTCTATCGGAGCAACCTCGACTATACCTTCAAAACCATCAAGACAATTGTTCCAAAATGGTCACAACCCTATTGCGTCGACAAGTGGAATGTCAACTCCTATACATTATGAATGACTGATGGGCTGTTCATTGAGGGCAAACAGTTCACAGCATGGCAGTTACACAGGTCTAAACCCAGGTTAGGCACCAAGCTGGCTTTAGAGCAACAGGAGGTGGTCCATCAGAGAGGAGTCCAGGTTTGGAGCATAGGCGACAAGGGCGCCACCATTTTTTAAATGGGGGCACATGGAGTAGGGGCTCTAGGAGTCTGGTATCTAATCTCATATCTTATCTAGTTCATGTTGTTATCTATTTGTTCATAGAAGTACAGTAGGATCCAGTAGGCAGAGATGAGGACAATGATGACACAATCATCTATTTGATTCCAGTTATCAGTTTGAGAGCCCAGTCCAACGATCAAGGCCCTCAGTACCATGCCCGCTTCATAAAAGAACTGTACAAGTTGCTGGGAATCGAAAGCAACTACACAACTGCATACCATCCTCAGACTAATGGCCAGATGGAACAGATAAATCAAGAAATTGAACATTACATCTGTCTTTTTGTGAATCATCATCAGAGTGATTGGCACAAATGGCTTCCTATGATGGAGTTTGCATATAACGATCAAGTACACTCAGCTACAAAAGTTTCACCCTTCTATGCAGACAATGGCAGACACCCATACAAAGCATGCTGAAGATGACATCAGAAAACCCAACAGCCCAGGAGTTTGCCGATAGTATGGAACAAATCAGGGAAGAAGTAGGATCGGCACTGAAAAAAGCCGCTGAGGACATGAAGCACCAATATGACAAACACCGGAACGAGGCGATAGAGTATAAGGCTGGTAATAAAGTTTGGCTTGAAGGAACCAACATAATGACAGGTTGCCCAATGAAGAAACTAGGTGATAAACAATTTGGACCATTCAAAGTTCTTGAAAAGATCAGACCCAGCTCATACAAACTCAACATCCCTTGCACATGGAAAAGAATCCATAATGTCTTCAACAAAACACACCTATCCCTGTACCATGAACCCCAGTTCCCAACACAACCCCAAAACACTGAACCACCTCCAGAAGTAGTAGAAGAAGAGAAAGAGTACAAAGTAGAGGAGGTAGTCAACTCACGCAAATATTGGAACGGCATCCAGTACAAGGTAAAATTGAAAGGTTATGGACCACATGAAATGTCGTGGGAACCTGCAGCTAATATGACGAGGAATTCAAGATGAAAATTCTAGATTATTACCCCGGTGCCACAGGAACAGCTGAAGTCACCACAGAAGAGTTAGTTTGGGTGGTCGAAACCTATCAGAAGAAGATGATTTCAACGACTCAGGACCTGGCAGAGTACCACAGAGAGTTTGCTGTGGTGGCCAAAGCCCTATGGACCCAGGGGACGCTCTATGAGATCCTTATCGCTCAGCACTATGTCTGTCCCTTCCCAGAAAACATCCATACCCATATAGACACTGGACTATATGTTCACTACCCTACTAAGAAGGTTGGTCAGGCCTATACCATCAATGAGATATGAAAAGTCATTACCTTTCTCCTCTCCAATGCCTCTGCTCCATTTAGCTCAGGGAGTTTTTGTAGCAGGGATTGGACAACAATCCCCTGCTCTTCAACCAAGGACATGACAGGAATCAAATCCGAACCTAAAGACTCAGACAACTTGCTGACCCAGCAAGTAGCCGCCCTCACTCAGTTGATGCAGCAGTTCATGAGGGATAACAAGGGTCAGGAGTCTGGGACACACGAGCTGCATGAACCACAATCAGACAGGAACTGTCCATGGGATGGCTGCACCAGTAAGGTGTTGAAAGATTGCCCGGACCTAGCAGACTGGGTAGTAAAAGGGAAGGTAGAGCAGAACGAACGAGGGTTTGTTCAGTTGAAAGGAGGGCAGGATCTGCCTAGCAAAACCAAGTACAGAGGCGGTCTGGTGAGAACCTGGTTTGAACGTTACTTCAAAGACAACCCGTCCGTGAAAATGTGGATCCTGGACATCCATCAACTGCTCAACACCCTGCTTTCACCTGCATTGGCCGGCATCAAAGTCAGCCAGCACAACATGTATACCCTCCACAGCTACCAAGGTCCCTCAATGTTGGCTACTGCAGCGACGTATGCTCTCCAAGGGGAAGATGATCCATTGGAGGCAGCAGCAGTGAGAGATCTGATCTTCAAAATGGAAATGCACCAAGCAACAAAGGAACAAACTGTAGTGAATGATTCCTCAACATCACCACTGAAGTCTAACACCCCATCAAATGGTGCCAATAAGACTCCAACTACTAAACTGCAGACTGACCCCAACCCTTCAAAACCTATCCCTCCACGAACCACTGTACCAACAAAACCACCTAAGCCCATCATTGGCAAGTTACCTGAGAACTATGTCCCTCCACAGGAAAGGACCGTTGGAGTTCAGCCAAAGGAAGACCAGCGGAATTATTGTTACAGGGCGCCAATCGAGACTGAAGTGGCTTGACAAGACCATGCCTACAGGTCAATAACTATAGAGGTTCTGAGGTCGGATATGGGCCAGAAATGGCCCGGGATAACTCCGAGGTCTGAAGCTGAGTATTGGCCTGTAGTACGCACTGGGAGTGGGTCGTCAGTGAAGCTATTAGCAACACCCTTCACACACTGTTGTGTCCCCAGGAATATAATGGCAAGGATATAATGTCAAGATGAGCAGCCTAGATGGGGTTCCTGTGATCTGGGAGTCCGGAGCAGCTTGGAAGCAAAGGTGAAAGAGATATTAAAGAGTGGGATAAGGTGGTACACTTGATTACAAGCTTGACTACAACGTTGACTGTAACGTACAAAGTATTCTAGCTTATATACCTCCCAAATACAGTCATAAGACCGCGATGAAAGCTTGGAATAATAAATAAGTCACAAGGTGATTATTCCGAAGTCCGGGAAGCGTATGGGGTGAATTGCATGCATATCACACAGCTGTGGAACGCATGATTCAAAGGGGAATGTTGAGTATGGTGTCAGTCCAACAGGACGACCTCCTCGCAATAATGCCGGAATACCGCAAAAAGGTGAAAGACTCAATTTTGAGCCAACACATTGGTGTTGACAGTGTACTGCTTGAAGAGGCTATGCTACTTGAACCCATGTTGATGCTTGACCTTGACCTGGCGGATGGAATGTATCCTGTCCCAGTCACACATTTTCACTGATTTCGGAGATACAAAGGAGGGCGACGGATTTTATGTCGCAAAAGAGTCCCATAGTATCCGAGCTGTCAACGCAATGATTGGTGGACAGCTGGCCCACTACATTCTCGACGGAGGCTGTAGTATAGTGGTAATGTCAGATGCGGCCTGTAACACGTTCAGGTTTGCTTTCAACCCTGAGAAGCATATTAACCTGCAAAGTGCAAATGGAAACACTGATTGGTCACTGGGGTTGGCTAAGGACATACCTTTTTGCTTCGGAGACGTGGTGGCCTTCCTCCAAGTCCAAGTTGTTGACTCCCCCAGCCTACGACTTCATTCTAGGTTGCCCCTTCAAAATTCTCATGCAAGCTTCTTACAAAAATTTCCTCTCCGGCAACCAACACCTCACTCTAATGGACCCCAATATGTATAAGGCAGCTACAATCCCAACAGTTCCCAGAGAGCCTCCGAGTTTCAGAAAAGAGGACAGTCAGGATTATTGAGTTTAACTTGACACCCCATGGAGGAGAGGTCCCAGTCATTACCCGACACTCCTTTGTGTATGGAGTTTATCGCGACGAGGTGGGAAGCGGGAGGCGGGAAGTCTGAGTACGCCAAGGAGCGACAGCGAAGAGACACAGAGACAAGCACAAAGCACAGATAAAAGAAATAATGATCTCGAACAACAGTGGGATAGCATCAGAGGCCAATCACACCAGTAATCAAAAGGGAATCTAGTTGCCCAAGTTAGATAAGTAGTATCTCAGAGGTACTTGCCTAGTTGCCCAATGACCAAGAGGTCGAGATGGGGAACTAGGATCTACCTACTGCTCTTTATATACTACTTCTGTCTAATGAGTAAGTGATTGTAAATAACGATGCGATATGGAACAAGAGTGAGGAATCAATATATACGAGTAATAGTGAGTCAATAATGAATCATAACGAGCTAATCAATGAATAAGGACGAGTTGTATGGAAGCATATGGAAACAAATAGAAGTATTGGGATGATCATGTGAACAAGTACAATAAACATGTGAAAAGAGATTGATGGGAACAAACTGCTGATGGCGCATCAAAGGGCGCATCATGAGACTTCATGACAGAGTTCAAAGAGTTAATAGAGGGTGAAGAAGTGGTGTTCATTGTTGAGTTGAATGCAGCTGCATTATCAGCTGATTCTTCGGATTTCCGAGGACAATATTCAATTCCACTTATTTCCGCCAGCCTCGGGGATTCCCCAGGGTCAGACAAACTTAATTTGGCATTCATTCACGCTTACACATATTTTACCTACAATGCAACCACCTTCAACACCTTCTCTCTCTGCTCAGCAATCTCAGCCCAAGAGCCAATCTACCCACCTACAGCCAGCCATTTGAACAAGAGTCAAACTCTTCTTCAACAACAACACTTACATACATCTCCTCACCAAAACTGTATACCTTCTACCTCAAATAAAAATTTACTTACTTTACCAATGTTTGCTGCAACTAAAAAGAGGTACAAGCCCATTGAACGACACACCCAAGCAGTTCCAGCAACGCTGCCAGAAAAGTTCCGAGTGGTCAGGCACTTCCCATCCGACCCCCTGGGACACTTACCTACATTGAATCTGAACCCCCTGCCATTTGCCCCTACGGGGTGCTATATGCAAGAATGCAAGGAGTTCAGGGATTCAGTCCACGACCCGACCTTCCTATGGCCTCAAGAGATGGTGGTCATCCACCACTTGATGGCGTTACATGAGAAGGCCTTTGCATGGTGTGAGGAGGAAAAAGGTCAGTTAAAAACTGAATACTTTCCTCCAGTAGTTATCAAACACACTCCGCGGCGCATACCAACGCTCCCAATCCCCCCGGGACTGGTAGATTGAATCATGGAGATCATCCGGGAGAAGATTCGAACGGGGGTGTACGAGCCTTCCAATTCCTCATACCAAATGCATTGGTTTGCAGTTGTCAAGAAGGATGGTACCTCCCTACAATTGGTCCACGACCTACAACCCCTCAATGCTGTCACCATGCACGACTCATCCATTCCCCCCATCCTTGAAAACCTCGTGGAGGTGTACGCCTGCCGTTCAGTCCTAGCAACATTAGACCTGTATGTAGGGTACAACAAACATGCGCTCACCATATCCTTGTGAGACTATACTACTTTCAAACCCCACTAGGAGCACTTCATCTCACCTCCATCCTGATGGGATGGACCAACTCCCTCCAGATCATTCATGGTGATATCACATTCATCCTTCAACCTGAGATCCCCAAGTTCACTCTGCCCTATGTCGATGACGTTAATGTTCGGGGCCCTGCTACCAGATATGAGCTCCCCAATGGTAAGTTTGAGATGATTCCCAAGAACCCAGAGATTTGGTGTTTCATATGGGAACACCTAAACAATCTCAACTGCATCCTCATGTGAATGGAATATGCTGGCGGCACCTTTTCGGGCTGGAAGACTCTTCTAGCTGTTGCGGAGGCACTAATTACCGGTCACCATTGTTCTTATGAGGGATGGACACCAGACTCCACACGACTGGAAAACCCCTGCTCAAGCTGACAGACGTCCGAGCCTTCTTAGGAACAGTGGGGGTCTGCAGGATGTTTATCAACTGCTTCACTGAGAAAGTGGAACCCCTGGTGCATCTAATGCGCAAGGACATCCACTTCCAGTTTGGAACAGAGGAGGCACATTCCCAGAAGCTTCTCAGGGAAGCTCTGGTATCTTCACCAGTGATCCGCCCCCTGAACTATTCAAACAACACACCAATTGTGCTTTCAGTTGACTCCTGCAATATCGCTATTGGCTACGTACTTGTGCAACTGAGTTCCCAAGACCCCACTATCTGATACATTCACCGCTTTGGTTCAATAACCCTCAACGAAAGGGAAGCACGATATAGTCAAGCCAAGCTCGAGCTATACGGCTTGTTCCAATTGCTCCGCGCAACCCGCTTGTGGACGGCAGGGGCACAGCACCTTATTGTTGAGGTCGACATGCTCTATATCCAAGGGATGATCAACAACCCCAATATACAGCCCAATGCCACTGTTAATTGTTGGATCGCCGGGATCCTCCACTTCTCCTTCATCATGGTACATGTTCCGTCAGAGTGCATTGCCACTGACGGGCCATCTCGTTGGAGTTGTCAACCAGGAGATCAGCTCAAAGATCCCGATG
The DNA here is from genome assembly GCA_027921425.1 of Lentinula novae-zelandiae. Lineage (NCBI taxonomy): Eukaryota > Fungi > Basidiomycota > Agaricomycetes > Agaricales > Omphalotaceae > Lentinula > Lentinula novae-zelandiae. The sequence continues at coordinate 858 of MU823723.1, read as the reverse complement.
ACTTCAAAGACTGGATTGACCAAGCCAACGGCTTCATGCACTTCATCAACAACTCCGCTTCTTCCTCGACCACCCTCAACACCCTGGCGACCCTCCACGTCTTTGCAGTAGAGCCTATTACACCAACTGAAGAAACAAATTCTGCTCCATATTCCTCAGTACCCCGTTTGCACCATGCTATAATGGTTGATAATCGACTTGACTCTGTACGGGCTTACCTTCAACGCCTCGAGCGCCCTGCTGACCTATCCAATGTTCAATACCACCAATTTATCAAATACTGCCTTCAATTTTTTGTCGACTCATCGTGATGGCTGTGGAGGAAGGATCCGCAGGATTCCCATCATCTTGTCATACCTGAATACCGCAGACTCTCAAGTATTAAAGAGACCCACAACAACATGGGTCACAAAGGGATTACTTACACATTGCTTTACTTAGGTTTTATCTGTTTCACACATGTTTGTAAACATACCATTTACTAACACGTACATGCATACAGTCACAGATGTGACCACATCACACTACATATAGACTGACCTTAACAGGACGCCTCTTCTCGGACTTCCCTCTCTACTTCCATTACTCATATAGAGTACCATCCTTGTATTAGATATCTCTCTTGCCTTTTCCTCTCACTCTCTCTCAATCATACTTGATTCCTAGTATCTTTGAGTCCTTGTGAGTTTCTCTCCCAGTGTTACCTGCGAAGCATCGCAGGTTTCCAATGTTTTACTCAAGCTTACCACTGACCCAGAGTGTTGGACATTACTAGGGCAGAGGGTTACTTACTTGTATATAAGCTGTAGTTACTTGCTGTATTTCCTTAGCTTTGATCTCATCTATTCTACCTGGTTT
>MU823722.1:0-24518 GCA_027921425.1 Lentinula novae-zelandiae | reverse complement strand
GTTGGCTAATGTCGTTCCTGGAGGAGGTGGATTTGAAGCAGGATGGACCTGTCACCCTCCACGGCGATAATTCAGCAGCAGTCAGTCTTGCTCAGGAACCTTAACCTCGTCAAGCACATCCAGATGCAATATCTATTCATGAAAGAAAAGGTGGAGAACGGGGAGATTGCAATGAAGTTGATTCGGACAGGGGAGAATGTGCCTGCCGCACCGTAAATCCAGTAAATCGAGGTGGACCTATCGTCGTTGTTGATCCATGTCTTTAAGATCTCGAGAACTTGAATCCGAGTGCCCGGATAGCAATTTGGAGGAGGAAAATGCTGTTCAGCATCATGAGAGGCCCCGGTGACGGCAGTCTGGTACAAAACTTCGAGGCCTCGCCCAGCTACGAGCAATTTTGGTTAAATGATCATATGATAAAATAAATTCGCACGGGTATCTTGTCCTTCACGTTCACCTGCCACAGCAGTACTAGTGAAAACTCCACCGTTTATAACAAAACCTTCGGAGTTCGAGAAGAAGGACATGCATCAAGATAATGTTACCATTTCGTCTCGTGATGCATTCAGAATACATCCAGTGACATATATATGTACACTGGCATTTTGTTTCCAATTTTCCAACCTATTCTCTCCTTCGGACCACTTCATCAAGCGCTTAGTCTCTCCATAGGATTGCTCTAGCTGATCATAGGAATTCTTCAACCGCTTTGAACTCAGGTATGAAGACAAGGGGCAACTGTAGTAAGTTAGGACTACAACTTGACTTTGGATTCTGTCGCTCAATGAGAGAACCAATGTTTAGCCTACATCGAGACTGAGAAATACAGGATGTAGGTTGCGTTGGCATTGTTGGCGAATCGGCTCAATAACGCCAAGCGATGCAGTGCTCTGTCCTCGATGGAATGGAAACAACTTCAACAGCCGGAAACCCTCAGTCACCTGCGTGGATCGACATGCACCAGTGGCCCGCGATTTCATTTGTATGACATGGGCTCCCATTGTCGCACTGGCACATGTGGTTTCTCGTCGTCTCTCTTCCAGTGATCGACGCTCAGCTTCAGTGCTACTACCGCCACTTGGCTAAGTCCGAAAGTAAACCCTTAGGCCTATGTACCAACGGTGGGCTATCTTGATTTTGCTTCTACTATCGTTAAAACTTTCCTTCGTGTCTCTTTCCTTGGGGTCTCGCGGGTCTCATACTCTTTTGCCTTTCTTTTTACATAGGCCTTTCCATCGCTTTTAATTACCCTTTGTAAGCTTTATGTGCCTTTGAGTGGCAGGAATCCCTTTGTCTGCATGACACCGCCACTGAGAGTAAGCTGATGCTAAAATGTCGCTCTTGAATAGTATGATCGGGAGGTACATACAAGAAAGCACCAACCTGTTCGTGAAGAAGTTCCACCTGAAGCTCTAATGTCTAAATCCAGGTGTGCCCCCACGGCTGGGGCTGCTGGTAGCTCACAAGCGACTGCCAGGGAACGGACCCCTGTTTTACCTCTACATGGTCGCCTTCGTCTTATCAAAATTTTTATAAAGAGGGTGAAGCACCGGGACACGGTCTCCAGTGGCTCAAATATGCCAAGCGACGAAGAACAGACAAAGAACGCAAAACGGCGATCTGGGAAAGAAGAGTTCTTTCCCGCGTTATCAGGAGCGACTAGCTTGACTCTCTCGGCTTTGCGTGATGCTGCTGCACTTGCACCTATCCCCTATCTTGGCGAGGCGGCTTCATTGGCGATTGACATCTGGGATGCTGTCCAAGTGAGCATTTCGTATGACCATTAAGTACTGATTTTTTTTTGACCTTTCATATTCATAGACCACTCGTGATACTAAGGCTTCCCTAAAATCATTAGGCTCAGACGCTATTTCCTTGGTATATGCCGTCATGGCGACGTGTGATGAGGTGTTGAAGCGGCATAGACAGCAGGAGTCTGCTGAGTCCACAGTTGAGGATACGCAAAAACTCGAAAACGAAAACTCGCAAGTAGACGAAGAAGTCGACAAGGACAAGGACCCATCGAATCCAGAGCAAACGACGGAGGAAGAAAAGATAAACCCAGAGCTTCGGCACAATTTAGAAAGGCTTTGTAGGTGTGGCCACTTCGTCACATTGTTCACGTATCAAGCTTTCATCTTCTGACCCGTCTCTATCTCTGAACAGTACCCTGACTGATATAGATGCCTTCGCCAGACATGTCGCCTCTCGTAATGCTATTATCAGGTTTTTGACAGTTCGCTCAGATACAGGAAAGGTGACAGAGTTTCAAAACAAAATGAAGATGGCTTTGGATTTGTTCACGGTGAGCATTTGGTGTTACATAAAACGCCAGGCTTTTTTAATTCATAGACTGTTCTTACGTATATCTAGTTGCAATCGAACATCACCCTTCGCCAAGTGACCGGCCGCATCGAAGCCCAGCAAACGCAGGTGCTACAGACCTTACAATCTCCAGTCTCTCCTACATCTCCTACATCCGAAGGAGCAAACACCTTGACCTTTCTCTCCACACCTCCTACAGGGGAATCGCTCCACACGCTTCCAGGAAACGCATTAGCCTCCGTCTTCCCTGCTATATTCTCTTTCGCTGGAGCTACATTCCGAACGGGAGATACCCCAGTACGCCACACCACCCCGACTAATGAGGAGGGAAAGGGCAAGGAGGTAGTTGAGCAACACGGAGAAGAAAGCGGAGGTGCGACTGTTGAATCCTCCGAAACTACAAATGAACCAGAGCATGCTGCACCTGCGCGAAACCCTGTAGCCAGCAGCGGAGCCATCAACTTCACTTCCATCTCTGGAGATCAAAATACTTCCTGGGTCAATGATCAATCGCAGAGATGGAATTACGGGAACGTTTACAATGCTGAGGAGAGCCCCTGGCTTGGAACTAAAAGGAGAACGAACGGTGGTGGTCCAAGTACTCGGGAAGATCAGAGAGAGGAGCATGAAAGCCAACGTGGAAGCGGCAGAGTTGAGGACGACGAGTACAACGATGAAGTTCGGTTTGGAAGACAAACGAACCCATTTGTCGCCTACCAGCCTAGAGATAGTATAGCAGGTGAATCTCACGAATGGAATCAACGATATTATCCACACGACGTCCCTGTTGCTCCTATGCACAATCGTTCCCAGATTGGATTCGTACCGCCTCAGACATACTACGATGAGAACGGTGTTCCAACTGCGATTCCTCGAGGCAGAGGCAGGAGTGGTAGGCATTGGAGGAACGAGCGTGATGACTGGGATTCATACGGAGGTCCCAGAGGCGGTGATCATCGGTACTTGTAGTATGCAGTGGTAACTTCATCCCAGGCAGAACTTTTCCGGACTTTGCTGTATCTACATATATATATTAGCCCAAATATTCAATATGCTCCTTCAGCTCGATCATGAACGGTTACACTATGTATAGAAAACTGGTCAAAACCACAGTTCGAATGGAAAGACTACAACACACTACTAATGTAAAACCAGAAACCACGAAGAAGAATACAATGCACAGAGAGGGGAATGCTTGTATAGAGAAAAAAAATAATACACGAGTCGTCATGTCATGAACCACGGACAGAAATATATATACACTATACGCAAAATCGTCCTTTGTTCTTTGTCCGTTGAGTATTGATATATTGTATGAGGATGAAAGAGGATAGCAATAGCGATAGCGATCATGGAGGTATATTCCGGGTTGATTTGTTTTCATTGAAGAATCTTTGGCCAAGTTTTTTTTTGTAATGATATATCGTATTGTCAGCGCCTGTTTTAGGTACCATTCCCGTTGTTCCAGTGTCTTTTGAAAGATGAGGAAACAGTATTGGAGATATCATACCCTGGACTGTTAAGCGAAGGAGACATGAAAGGGATTGGCATGGAAATAGTTGGCGGCGCGGAACTAGTAGACGGTGGAGGGGGCCAGGCCTGAGGTTGGGAATGTTGGGCGTGTTGAACATGCTGAGGGTGCTGCCTGTATGCAGTATACTGGCCAGACGTATGCGGAGCATTAAAAGACGCCGATCCAATCCCTTGATGGGCATGATGATCGTACCGAATATTGGGCAACATCGTGTTCATGCTCGAGGACATCGTTCCGCCAGAATTTACGTGTACAAGTCCATGAGTTGCAGGAGCCGAAGGCTGCGACAAGGTCGAAGAAGTAGAATGAGCATGTGAGTGTTCAATTTTATCACCCTCAAGAGACATAATTTCCTCTCTCAACCGTTCATTCATATACCGCATCTGCTGCAACTCGTACTGCCAGCTCGATTCTCTACTAATCTCGAGAACTTTAAACACATTTTCTTTTAGTGGGTGCATTATTGCAGCTTCCGCCGATGACCTAACTCCAGTCGAAGAAGTGGCGGGGTCATACAACCTGATTTGATAAATGATTGGCGCAGGGGATATCGCTTGAGGGGAATGCAAAATCGAGGAATCAATAGCTGACGGGTATAATATCAATTCGACTTCGGCTGCAGATCCATCCTGGCGTGTCATCCTACAGAAGATCTTCCGGGGTAATGATCCTGGGGCGTCCATCGTGCCCATCGCACATCCCATATTGGCTAGCTCCTTACCAACATTTTGACGGGCCTCCTCGTCAAGTAGATAACCCCAGATCTGCTTACCCATGAGCTCTGTCTCCTCCCATCCAAGTATGTCCTTGACACCTTTGCTCACGATAAGCAAGGATCCGGTACGAGTAACGGTTCCCCAGAATTCTGTTGCTACATCTACTGTCACCAGCCTGGTCTTTCCATCCTCTCCGCATAGTGACTTGGTCACTGTTTGCGGATGGGATATACCGCCCGCGGAGGCAATGGCAGACCATAGCAGCATCGACATTTCTTTTGCTCTCCCACTCAACATGATTGCTTTTCTTCCCTTTCCTGGCTCAACATGCAACCGGCCGCGACACTCGACCCAGACGTACTGATCGCTCTTCGTGCGCGCGCGGAAGAGCAAGTTCACTGCACGAGGTTTCACAGGATGCAACTGCCGCGAAGTCAAGGCATCTTCTCCAGGTGGCGAGGTACCGCTGCCAGGCGCTGTGGAGCCTGTGGCAGAAGACTCTTTAAGCTCGCGGGTAAGAGGTTGAACGTCGGCTGGATGGCAAATGTCTGATAAAGCTTTGCCTACAAGCTCTTCCGGCTCATAGCCCAAGACCCTACGCACCGAAGGGCCGACATAGAGAAAGGTGCCTTTCAAAGACACGACGTGGATGAAATCAGGTGCGTATTCGAGCAAAAGCAAAGAAAGAGGATGGTTGCCCGGCGACCCTATGTTAACTAGGTCGCTATTGTCACCATTCAGCGTTCCAATGTTCGAAGATACGACAGAAGATGGAAGAGAATCGGCATTGGCTCCCATAGATATTGGATGGTTTGACACAAAAATCGAATCCTCGATCATGGCTTTGAACTCTGAGGTTATTACAGGAGCAGAGATACTGTGCATCTTTCGGTCCCTGGATATCAATGAATGCATTGCCCCAGAACCCAAACTGCCTCCACTCTGGAAGGATATGGAGGGTGGATTAATGGTGAGAGGATTATTCGCCGCAAAGTTGGCGAGGTAGCTTCCGTCCTTTAGCTTTTCCAAGATCGCATTTGGCTGTTCGGTCAAATCTACCTGGAATCCAACGTGGTAAATGACCTTGTCGTCTTCGTGTGGAGAACTAATGTCACCGCCTTTGATAGGAATGACGGTGACGAGGTTGATGAATGCATCTCCACTTTTTCGATAGTTGATGATGCTCGTCTGGCATTCCTTATCTGCCACCAAATGCTTTTTGAGATACGATACAGCCTCGTTAGAAGTGAACCGTCGATATTCGCCCTTGGTTTGAACACCGTTCGGACTTTGGAGGAACCGGCAGTTTTTACCGATGATTTCGTGTTCCTCGTATCCCGTTAGGCGACAGAACGAACGTGAACAATAAATGATGGGATTATCGTAGCGCCGGACGTCAATGACAACGAAGCTAGACGAAAAGTCCACCGGGCCTAATGCAATTTTGGGGTCTGGTCGAGCAGCTACTCGGGCCAGAACAGACAAGAGGTCAAAACCTGATCTCGAATAAACAGGAAGACCAAGAGGAGAGGGAGCGTTGAGACTTGAAGAGCCCATAGCTGCTCCTGCTCCTATAGCATTGAGCTGGTGAGGAGTTAGGCGATTCTGAGGATTAATGAGACCAGAATTGATATGCACGCTCAGAGCTGTCGGAGACTGTGCGTTCGGCTCGGATTCATGAATGGAAGGAGATTGACTATTAAAATCAAACTCGAAAGGAGAGGGCGATGAATGGGAGGACGGTGATGGTGAAGAGGAAGAGGACGGGGCCTGATGATGCTGCTGCTGATCAATAGGATATACATATGTCTTTGCAGCAGAGTCGCTGTAACTGAAGTAGAGTATATAAGAAGATTAATTAGACATGCATTTGTATCAAGTACGCACGAAAGATTTGAAGTAATTCCGTTGTTGACAAACCAGGCAGAATTGGCTGCTGGGTTGCCAGAGAATAGTCCAACTGGTAAAACTTCAGCTCCGCCTCCTGGCGCCAGCATTGGAGCTCCAGTCTGCATGAACTGAGGAATCTGAAGCCTGATGGAGTGGCTGAAACCAGAATTAGATTGCCCAGCGTGGCTGATAGGCATGTCCATTGCTGCGGTCAATGACGACGAGGATGAGGAGGAGGAAGAGTTGGTCTGCGGCGCATTACTGTCAAAGTCGTAAGGGAACATATCTTGACGATTATCTTGAAGGTATCTTTGGAACGGCATGACTTTGACGATCTTGTTGGCAGCTATGTAAGTTAAATTCCGTTATACGCTGAAGGTCGTCCACCTCGTTTCGAGGAAATCAAGAAAGTGAAAGTTACGGAAGCAGCACTAAGGTGGTTAGACAACGGTGATGAAGAGTGGAGCCGAAGTATATCAATAGAATTTCATTACAAGCCTTAGCTAACTGTATTCGTGACCGAAAATTCTGTTACAAGAACGGCGACAGCTGGAGTGCTACAAAGTTGAACCCCAAAAAAGATCATACTGCTGCTCTAGGTACTGAATAATATCCTTATCCATTCAATCTATGCCCCCTTTCCCCCGGACACACCCACGGACAAGAGTGGCCCAGTGAATATAAGGGCAAACGCGTCAGTGGAGGCGTAGAAAAAAACCGAAAACACCGGCTTCACGCATGCAAATCGACTAAGATTTATATAGCGTTAAGGTACATATGCAAAGGGCGACAACAGATCAAGCACGGAGAGAGTTACGCAGATTCTGCTCCAAGGGTCCCTTGGACTTGATAAATTGGACATATGCACCATCCCTGGCGAGAGCATATATATAAGTCTAAAACTTCTACAGTGGACGAAGAAAACAGAAATACGCACTGTAACACCTTCTTCTCAGCCTTGAGTTGGAGGTATTCCTCCTTATTGACGTTAGTAAAGCCCCACTTCTTCGACACAATAATCTTTTGACGTCCAGGGAATTTGTAACGTGCGCGGCGTAGAGCTTCCATAATGACAGGAGCATTCTGTTCCTTGCATCTGATGGAAAGGATAATTTGCCCAATGTTGACACGGGCGACAGTGCCATAAGGCTTGCCCCAAGCTCCCCGCATACCCGTTTGCAGTCTGCCACAAAATCCAATCAGTATAATGTTCGTCTAATTGAACGTCAAGTTCAATACATACCGATCAGCACCCGCACATGACAACATCTTGTTGATACGGATAACGTGGAATGGATGTACACGGACCCTCAAGTGGAAAGAATCCTTTCCAGAGGTCTTGGTAACGTACTTGTTCGCACAAATTCGAGCAGCTTCCAGAGCCTCGCTCGAAAGTTGTTCATATTCATCAGAGACGAGGTGGCAGCAGAAAGGAAATTCGTCAACGTTTGCACGTTTACGACCGAGATCGAAAATCCTGATCTGGAAAGGAAAATTTGAGTTATAGTGTCGATGGAAAAATTGTAGATGATGTACTTTGGGATCAGGGACACCACGGTTGTACCGGGATTTGGGGTACGGTTTGTTCTTGCAGTAACGGTAGCAGCGAGCGGGACGACGACCCATGTTTTCTACTGATTAAAAGGGCAAAGTCAGAATAGAAGACCTTTGGAAGTACAATTGCCCAGTGATCCCGAGAGCTCCCAGTCATTTCTTCAGGTTCACTTCAATCCACCCATCTACTCCAAGACACGTCATCCTAGCTCAGATTTCCCAATCCAACTCGTTCCTCGCCTGAAACCCATCCAAACATCTTCTGACTTCGATATTATCCCCAAGTGATCCATCCAGGGCGATTTCAAAGCGAGAAAACGTCAACAATACTCACATAGTAACGGTTTAGTGGGGGAAGAAGAAGAACGACCGTCTTTATAAAGCACTTTTCTCGGTAGTGATTCGTCAGCCAAAAAAGTATGAGTAAGCGCATTTACGATGCGTGAGTAAGCAGGCCGGAACTGCCGCAGTGCACATTTTATGCTCCGACATCGGGCCGCGTTAAGTTTCGCTTCCGTTGACTTCAACTGACTGAACGATAATCATCCCGACTCATCCTTTGCTTGCTGCTTACTTATCACAACGCGCTTCCTTGTCCGCTTCTTCAAGTTCATGGCAGAAACTACTCAGAAAACCAAGAAGCCTCCCACAGGACAACCCCAAAATCCAAAACGCGGTGGTGGAAAACTACGAGGATTACCAAAAGATAGTCCTGCTGTCCGATTGTCCAAAACGCTCTCCTGGCTACTACGCCATGGGGCGCAGAGTGAAGGATTGACGATGAGAGCAGATGGATTTGTTAAAGTGACCGATCTTGTGCGTACTCCTATATCTATACTTCAATCATTATTCTTCATTGTCATTCTCTTATCGTATGCACCACTTCCCTTATATCTATCTATGCATTTCCAGAAATTGCTGTGATCTAATATCTATCTAGTTAGAAAACCCAAAAGTCAAATCGCAGGCACTAGACCTCGCAGGCTTACAGCAGATTGTCAATACCGATTCGAAGCAGCGTTACAATTTGGTGTGTGAAGACGATATATGGTGGATCAAAGCTAATCAAGGCCATTCGATCAAGGTCAGTAGACAGTCCACTTTCTACGATTAACATCACTGTCCTTGTTCCTTCCGCCTCATTTCGTCAGACTTTCATTTTTAGGACATATTCATGCTCCGTTCTCATTCATCCTTGCTCCCTCGCTTTAGTGGCGCATGTTTCATCAGTGATTCATTATAACCACCCAGCATTACTGACACGCCTCTCTTTCCATTCCAGGCAGTCAAATTAGATCTGAAGCCTATCTTCACGGTTGAAGATATTCCCTCACGCACAGCTGTACACGGAACGACGAAAACGGCGTGGCTATCAATATGTGAGTTCGATGTATCGTTTTCGAAATGTGTCTTCATAGACTTCCCTTGCACACGAGATGTGCACGATGGTGTACGACTACAAGTGGGTAATATCTTCTGCCTTTGCCCTACGTGTTGTCTATACTGTGGCTTTCCTCCTCTTTCCTGATTGATCGGTTCATCTTCTCCCATAACCCGTAATATTCATATATTTCATACGACAATCAGCATCACAAGGACTATCCAAGATGACCCGCAATCATATACATCTTGCTCAAGGAGTCTCAGGGAACAATGTAATCAGTGGTGAGTGTACAACACCTGAACCGTCGAAACCGGCGATTTCGAGTGACGGATTCATTCGATCCTTGATTGTTCCCTTCCCCTTCTCTTATCCTTTCCTTATACTCACCCCGTTTTTCATATGGAAGTCGAGGGCGGATGAAGAACATCATATTTTTGCTTACTAGGTTCTAGGACTCTTCCTTTTGTTCCGTCTGTTCTGATTTCCTCGTTCTTCGGTTGGCGTCATAGGCGCTATACATGCGCATCCTCTCACTCCCTGTAGCTCCCTGCACTTTCCTGCTTACTTCCCACTCTGACTTCCGCCTTTGTCGCAGTTCGATTTTTTTTTTTTTTTTACTTCTTTTTGCTCCCGTCGCCGTACTTGTTGTCATATATCACCATGACGCTTGATTAACCCCATTACCCACATAGGAATGCGCAAATCATGCGACATCTTCATCTTTATCGACGTACCCAAAGCTCTCGCTGCAGGAATCACTTTTTTTCTATCAGACAACGGTGTCGTACTCACAGAAGGTAACGACAAGGGATTCCTTGAACCAGCATTTTTCCTTTCAGTACAGAACGCAAAACGGGAGGCTCTCGTCGGATGGGAGGGCGAGATTGCCGTCACCTCTTCAAGTACTCCGACTGCGAGCGCTTTGGACACTTTAGACCCCACAAAATCGGATTCGGTACTTGCTGTACCATCAGTTCCCGCAACATCAACATTGGTTCCTAATGAAGTTATCGACGGTATGCAGCACAAGTTGGGTGATGTGGAGATTCGGAGTTGATTCTTTCCATGATTCTATATACGAAATATATATTTGTCTAAAACTGGTCTTACAACACTACGGTTGAACTGCAACCAAAATTCTTGAACACACTTTGTGAACCTTCTTTTGTAACATCTTCACATCGAAGCCTTTGTCGGGGATCTCCAAAACCAACAAGGCAACTCACAAGCGACATTTAGCGCCCTAATTTTGCTCCAGTATTGCCTTCATGCTTTCTCATGCTTTCAAGACTTAATCTACTTTCAAAATTCACAGTCTTCGACAATCGATAGCCGAGACAATTACTATAATGAGCCGGCTCTGATCATCTTATCCAAAATTGGGCCCACCACTTGGTTACAGGCGCAGGTATGTTACAGCGGTTCGCTTGCTCGGAAATATAACTGACGAAAATTTTCACCCTATGGCCAGTATTGCGAGCGATGCGAAGCAATAACAACACACTCCAGTTACACAATGTGCGACATTTTCTTTCTTTAGTCCAAACGAGATGCAAGAAGTAAAGTTGAAGCCTAATGACATTGTCTTGTTCTCTACGACATCAAATCTCTTTGCATCTAGAGATGTCACTGCCTTTCAAACTACTCCATCAACAAACTAAAGAACCTGCTGGCGTTTGTCCGGTCAATTTGTCCTGCCATGATACATGTCACGGTGAGCTGATATTTTTGCTTTTTTTCGTGATTATACCGTTTACTCTGCGTTTACTGTATCATTCATTCATATCAGGAGCCCCATAATCTCGAATACGCTTTTGTTTAAGCCTTTCACACGCCTTCAGCTTCAGTCCGCTCATCCTCGCTTATCTCAAGGCCCCGCACACCTTGGTCGTATGGACGGCTTTTGCAGGCTCTAGATACGTAATCTCGTCGCCCGGTCGTTCTCTTGTGGGCTCTGTCCAAATATGACGGGTCCGTGTATCAATCTGTTTATGGTCTAGTAACCAAATTGCCATTGGCGATCTGGAAACTATTCCGCTGCTCTGCGCTGCAAAAGGACCCTATGTAGATCACAAGGAATGCTCCTGCATACACTTCTAGTAGACTCTGGAGAGTGAACTCACACGACGTCTCCCCGTTTCAGCAATAATGTCTGAGGCTTAGGTAAACGTTGAATTGGTCAAACGTTTTTAAACCCAACTGGGACAACGTTCAATTGGCTCTAGAGCAACGACATAATACGTCCAGAAGCCATTATAGATGCTTCTGGATTTTGTTCCCGCTCTGGTGTACTTATAGTTTGATGTTTAAAGGGATCCGGGAGAAGCGCTGAGTTACTCGTGAGCCTAGATACCATCGACATTACTCCAGATATCTCATCCTCAAATAACCATGGCGTGGGTTTGCAATCATTCACGGTTGAGCAATGATTTTGGAGCAGGGTCATGTTATCATGTGTGTAAACGCTTTTTTTCTGTTTTGCCTGGTGAATGCTTGAAGATGACACCCTCGGCCGCCCAATATAGCAGAATCAGTAATCTCCCGTTTTCACTACCGTTAATTGTTCGGGAATCAACGGGTATACAGATCGTCAATGATTCCACCACTCCCTTCCAAGTACATAACTTCTTAATCCCTGCAGAATTCAAAGACTGTTGCTGCGATGTATTTCGTTTACAGCTTGACTATTTGACTCCTATTTGTTCCTCCGTGACTCTTTATTTCATTTTGCTGAACGTGTATTTGTTACGGTCTATCTCTTCAGAACCGCAAATGGCGACACTTATTATTGTTGCCAGTCTCGCGATCCACTGCCTTGAAGGCCTCGTGATGCGATTAGTTTGCTAGGCTCTTCTGGCTCCCAGCTCTCCGTTTTCTGTACAGCAACAATCTCCTTGGATTTCAACAATTCTCTCGGACGTAGATGTGCTATGCAAATACATGCGGAGGATGTGTCAATTCCACGCGCGCACACACCAACAAACTCCATTCGGATAGACTTACCTCTGTCACTTTTCGGAGTGATCGAGCAACGTGAGTCTGGATATTTTTTCCTAACTATCTCACCTATGCCGTCTTTCTAGTTTAACTCACGGGAGCGCAATCCCAGGCCACTGACAAGAATTAATGTCGTTGCTAGATTTTGTCGGTTGCATTACTGTCGAAATTAAGTTACCCTAAAACTAGTATAGTACCGCAGTATCAATTAACTCATACTCCATTCGTCGATCTAGCATATGCTACCTCCTCCTCCTACAGCTTCTTTGACCAGGTGAAATGCATATCAATTCGAAGATCCCTCTCTAGGTCGTTGACTTCTCTTCTCCAACCCCTCAGAATTTCAGGCGTGATGCCACCAGCAGGACCAACTTTGTCCATGATCCCAACATATACTCCGTCTATCGAATATTTCAAGATTTCTCCGAGGTCTTGTAGAGCTGAATCTGAACAAATCAGGTGATGTTCAATTCTCATAGCGTGGGTCAATGGAATGACCATTTACCTTCAGTGCTTCTCGGGTTCATGTAACAAGGAATGACGACCTCTTCGACTTCGCTGAACTCTTTGGACCTTTCGAGCATATTCTTCAACTGGGCTCCAACTTGAGGATCAACACCCTGCTTGTGCATGTATTCACGATAACCGCGATACAACGCCTGGACGCCGGGTCCAACAGGTCTGTTTGCATCCAGAAGAGTGTGGTTCACATCTTCGAGCAAGAGCCATCCTCCAGGACGGAGTAGCGATGCAAGGCGATGAATATAATCGTCTGGATTTGGCAGCTGTTTAGGTAGCATTCAATGTCGGTCAAGTCGATCTGATCATTACTATCAACGTCGTCGTTGATTACGCACTTACATGTATCATCACGAAGCGCATGTGCACAACGTCAAATGACCCAGGATGAAATGCAAATGGATCCAGGAAATTCATCTGCTTGAATGTCAGATTCGGAGGCACATTCAATCTGACAAAATTCGAGAAGAAAATTCAGCCAGCAAAATCAGGATAATTCTAGTAAGTACAACTCTCACGTTTCTGGCAGCGGGGACATGTCTGCAGCGAGGACCTCAGCGGAAGGGAATGTTTCTGCGGCTTCAACGGACCTAGTATGAAAATTTTGACGAAACGTGAATTTGTTTAATTATTTCCGAAAAGAACGTCTTTACCATGCTCCTGTACCAGATCTATGCAGGATATGTGGCAGGGTCAGAAGAGATGCTAGAATTCGAATGACAATCAACAAACCCAAGCTCTAAAATCCGAGTCGGGTTTTCTAGAGGTGCATAGGTAAGTCGTTTCAAATATCTTGCGATGCCGTGGTGCATATCATCCAGTCGACGTCTAGGTGTATTCAGTCCGATAGTCATTAAGGGTAATATGGCACGTAATCGACGGTGTGTGCATACCTCTCAACTCCCCGAGAGGAAGTCTGATAAAGACACCTTTAGTTGTCATAGTCAAATTATTGGTCTGTACATAGGTCTTTACCGGCAATGGGTATGGCGCTTGACCAACAGGTTGCAGAGCTCGCGGTGGGTACTTGTTAACAAGTGCCCTCCTGAGGGCTATGGAGGCTTGAGAGCTAATTAATCTTCGACTAGTGATCTTGAACATGGCAAATCCGTATGTAGGAGAGTAAATGCTGAGAAAAGTTGAGTCGATTGTTAAATAATTTCCTAGTCCTAAAACTGATGTTGTTCTTTACGAAACTAGCGTTTCAATCAATATGGTTCAGATACTTTAGGGCTATGTCTGGCTATGTGCGTAGGTATACCTCCATATCCCAGTGCATTGACTCGTCGCTTGGTTCTCCGATGTTGTCTGATTATCAATGTTGTTTTGATTTGGTTGCTAATTGACTCGTAAATTTCAAGGTAAGTCATCTCTAGATCCCTTCAATTAGATCTAAAATCATCATTTACGAAGCGGCTCCGGACTCACACAACCTCCTTGCTTCCGCATACCATACTAGCTTATCGGAAATCGGACTTGAAGCTCTGGTCGTGAGGGGCCATATCGTAAGATCCTTGATATATCCGTGCTCTGTGAGCGTCTGCATAAGCAATATATGCCTCTCAGAGGGGTAGGTGATGTTTTTGACGACTCATATATAGCCCTTAACGAATCATAATAATCTTTCTCTCACAGTCCAATGTCTATCGATATCTCTCCAGGCCAGTTCGTAACATCCTCCGATGGCACAAAGATTTGGGCTCATGCCTGCGGAAACCCGTCCAAGCCGGCAGTGGTGTTCATTCATGGATTCGCTTGTACCGCAGATGCTTTTAACAAGCAATATTCCAATGCCAAATTGCTAGAAAACTTACATATCGTATGTCAATGTCTGATTCACTGGCCCAACCCTAATTTTTGTAGATTCGCTATGATGTTCGTGGATGTGGACGAAGTGAAGGACCATTGAGCGGGGAGGCGTACTCGTCTGAGCTTCAGGCGGATGATTTCAAAGCTGTTATTAATGCGTTTAAGGTCGCGAAACCATTTGTGGCAACATGGTATGTGTCCCAATCCAAGGTACATTCTCGCTACTTACCAGTTTTTCGCTTAGGTCTCTCGGCGGTACGTGCTTATGCTTATTTCAACACGGTACTTGTTTTCGAATTTCTCTTTCAAGGAATTGTTCCTCCCGACGTTATTGCTAAATACGGGCCTGACTCTCTCTCTGGTCATATAATGATGGGATCGTTCCCTCATCGTAACATGCATTCCGAAGTCGTTCATCCCGTCATTCTCAGCCTCATTCCAGGACTCATGACTGAAGATATTGCTCTATTTGCCAAAACTCTTCCGGAATTCGTCCTCTCTTGTGTGTCTCCAAACCACAAACTTCCTTACGACGTCTATACTCAATGGTTGGGAGGTGCGGCTCCAAGGGTAAGCAATTACACTTCTGTCTTTTTTTTGTGCTTGAAATACTTTCAGGCCCCTATCGTGCGGCAGTCTATGCTTGGTCGAGGTCAAGACACCACCGCTATCATGGCGGTTGTTAATGATTTCCCTTACATGGCAATTCAGGGCGAAGATGATCAACACCTTGTTCCCAAAAATTTAGAAAAATGGATGAAGGATCACCTCGCTCGATCTGAATTTCATCTCATTCCCGGAGTTGGCCATGCTCCATTCTACGAAGCACCAGATGCTACGAATAAGCTTATCCTTGATTTTGTAGAGAAATATTCGGGTTGATCTGCCAGCATTTGGCATTGCGGGTCTGAGCTTATGTATCAACGAGTATCCACCATCATGTTATGTAGAAGCATTGCGCTGCATGGGGATCCACTTCGACACTTACAAAGAAATATTTTACATACCTCGGTGTACATATATTGGTCCGATGCCTTGAATATATGTAAATCTTTGCAACAACCATCGTGCTCTTCGTGTGAAAGGTAGCCTAAGGTAGCACACCGGAAGGAGAAAAAATTCCGCTCGACGGAATTACCAAAATTCAGTGATAAATCTTGTGCTGAATTGTTACCATTCTGTCGAGCAGAATTTTTTCTCTTTCCGGTGAGCCAAACTCGTTCATATTGCGCCAATACATCCAGATCTACATTTCGTTACTTTACACCGTCTTCTCTGGATCACGACAGCGGTATCCCCTTTCAAAATGACTGTAATTGGAGGGGACCAGGTGCGTTATTATATAGTGTATCACACCACAATACTGAGCTTACCATATCCCCAAGTCACCTTGCTATCACTAGTGCTACTCCACACTCTGGTAGTTTGGAATCTTCAATATGGCCATTACCATCACCTCAAAAGATGTTCACGGTACGTGCCCTTCTACTAAACATTCCCTGTAGTATTTCCCCTCCTCACCCCGGCTGGTACGTCGTTCCCATGCAGATATTGATATTGCCGGTTTGACGATCGCAATCGTCGTAACTTTCACTCGTCTCGGTATTCGAATCAAGAACAGGAAATTAGGATGGGACGATTTCTGGGCCACCTTCAGCATTATCGGCGCAGCACTGCTGATGACCGGAGTATTGATCATTCTTGATCCAAAACGTAGGCATTTGTGTGGAGCTGCATGGTTTACCTCCTCTTAAATATTAATTTTCCGCCACAGCATCGATGACCCAACTAACCCGCGTTGCGGGCTATTACATGTAGGCCACTCAGGACTTTATTCTATCTTTCTTGATAATTCATTTATCATCATTATAGAACGTCGGAAGGGTTCTATACAATCGTCTGGACCTCACGGCTCTCCATCTTATGCACTATCATTCGTATAGCTCCTCCAGGAACTATGAGAAAATTTCTCTTAGTAATCGGGTCCTTATTTGGGGTTATGTGGATTTTCCTCGCTATGCAAGAAATCTTCATTTGTGAGAGGGAGCCAGATTGGAAAGCAGCGGTACCAACACAATGCCACCTAGGAAAAGCAGTGGCTATCACCCAATTGATCAGTACGAATATACCCGCTCAATCTCCCCTTGCTGATGATTGTTCGCAGCTGATATTATTGCCGACCTTTGTCTACTCATTGCTCCTTTACGGCTCTTCTGGAACTCCATGCTGCCTAGCGGACATCGGATGCGGCTGAACATAGTATTTTCTACCTGCCTTTTGACGACAATTGTGAGTTACTTGTCTACGGTCGTTGATCATACCATCTCAATCCATTGAAGGTTTCCCTTGTTCATGCGTATTGGATATTTGCCAATCTCGGTTTGAATGAGATCTTCACCGGAATCTTCGAGGTCTGTGCTCTGATCATAGCCTGACTTTGCAATTCTATTAAATTGTAACATCATGATGCTCTCAGACGACAATATCCATGATAGTAGCCAGCCTTAATGTCCTCGTGGGATTCCTATACCACACCATGACCAAGGGAAGCTCTTTACCATCGGAGCGTACTGGCACAGGTGGCCAAGGAATTGAACTTCACGGACGTTCTGTAGCCACTGGTCCAATATCAGTGGACATTACTACGACAACCTATACTGATGCTGAAGCCGGAGCCTTTAAAGAGTCTAACAAACGGCATCAGGATATATACAATTTGAATGACGGATTATACGAGGAAGGCGACAAAAAATCGGAAATTGTCCAGTTCAGAGGATACTAATTCGAGGTAGCCTGTGATACATTTCATATGATGGCAGTAGCTACTCAACCAGATACATGTGTACTACTTATCGTTTCATTATTTGATGGAGGATTCACCAAAATTTTACATTCTGGTAACGGCTTATTCAAAAAAAATCATAGGATGATACCGACCACTGCTCAAGATTAAGCCATGTCATACTAAGGTCAATTAGTATCATCTTTCGTTCCGAGGGGTTTCTCCATGCTGATATATTACAATCGAAAGCACGACCATGGCCTGCACCACTCTTGAGATTTTTCGCAGCTATTTTGAGAGCTGTACGGTATTCAAATCTTTCACAAGGAGGAGGGATTATATGTATACAGACTGCCTGAATTCCAGAGCGGCAATAAAACGTCGCGCAAGCGTCGCAAATCGAATCAGTGAAACCGTGCCGATGCCATCTATCACTTGTCTTTTTCCACTTCATCCATGTCTAATGATCGACCAGACTTAGATTAATGGGCAAGGAAGGATGAATATTAGCGTCCTTTCCAACGACCGGTGCCGCTACACCATTCATCTGCCATCGAATTTCCGAATCCTTTGCAGAAGGAAAGAATTTGAAGTTCTCAAAAAGAACCACCAGAATCACCTCTGTTATATATCGCCTTAAGTTTGATTTTGACAAAGACAGGTGGGTCGAGACACGCACTCATTTCTAGTTGAGAAAATTTGAAGCCACTGGATGCAATTCAGAACCAAGTTAAACTCGTAAGAAGTGGAGGGTCAAACATACATGCAAGAGCGCGCACCTGCGCTGAATGTCATTCTATGTTCATGTTCATTATTTTTCAGCGACGAAGCGGCGACACAAACAGGCAACTCACAAATGAGAGTAGATGCCAGGAACACGCGCTTGAATAACAGCTTCAGGCAGAGGGGAGAGCCAGCGCTCAGGTTTCCACTCATTTGCATCTGCTAATAAAGGAGTGAAGTTTGCCAATGAGGTCCTCTTGAGTATGTACAGAGCAGTGGGAGCCTAACCAGGACCCCACAGTTCTTCATTCCTGTTCGCGTTGTACAATGATATAACCACGTTGGTGCCCCGAGGAACTGATATTTCTCGTATCTCGATCCCATCCACTCCTGTAATTGGTTTTGACAGAGGTACGACTGTATCCTGAAGGGTGCTAAAGTGAGAAAAAAATGAAGTTGAAAATCGTAAATATTCGGTAAGTCAGGTATATACTTACTATCGCGACATAGAAGTAACTGGAGCATATCTGTGCATAACGTCGTATTGGCGCCCCGAAGCACTGCAGCATATGCTTAACACTCACAATCGTAAAGATTCCCTGCAGACTGCATCAAGATACGGCAGAGAATTCAGTTCATTGTAGGACAAATCTTCGCCATTATTGTTCCGTCGAGCCTCGGTAACTTCTTGACGTAGTTTCTCTTGGATATCCGGGTGCTTAGAAAGCAGAGAAAGCAGCCTTGACAAGGCACTCTGTAGAGATAAACGAATTAGCATATTTTGTCCATCGACCGCTGGACTTACCGAGGTTGTGTCCGTAGCTGCGAACAATAAAGTACTGCAATACTCGTCGATTTATATGGTCCGGAAGTGCATATAAGCTGCTCACGTCATCTTTTGGAATCATTCAGCGAAGCACACGCGACTATTCACTCGAAAGCACATACCTGAGAAATCACCTCGTCTTCGTCCAGTCGGTCTTCTTTGGAGGCTCTTATATGTTCCTTCACTTGAGCATACGTCAAGGGTGATACTTCGAAAGGCCAGTGGTGAGGGCTTACTCAGAACACTAATCACGTCCTTGCCTTTGCCAATCTGGTTTTTGATAGCTTCATCTCCTGCTTCCAATGTGCGTTTCTTCTCCTCGAATATATCTACAGCCACCTTATACATATAGTCTGCTATATCGCGCATCTGGTGTAGGTTCTTCCAAGGTAAAATATTTATGACGAAACGCCGGAAGCTCGGAGGACCGATGTTCGAAACCAGGGGAAGGACGTAAGTGAACCAGAACATCATGGGGGTGAGGAGAGGACTATGATAGTAGCGGAACGGGTGTGTAAGTCGAACGTCGCCTCGACTCGAGATTCAAGTACATACAATAACGATTTCATTACCCCGCTAAACGGATGCGCAGACTCTTCGTCCTTCATAGGATCAAAGGAATATCCGAGACCAGCTTGACCTATCAACTCGAATGCAGTACGACCAAGCCACGAGAAAATATCGATCTACAAGATGATTCATTCAATCTGATTAACACTAAGGTGCAGAGAGCATATACCTCTTTCTCAGCCTGTAGTTTCGAGCTGCTTTCGAGCTGCTTCATGAGAGCATCCTTGAGCTAAGTACAGCATTTTTCATCAACCACTGAATAGGCCGAAAGTAAGAAGGTCATTACTCTATGGGATACATCGAAGAATATTGGAACTGAAGAGTAGGTGAAATGACGATAGAGCAGAGAGCGTGATTGAGTCACATACCAATTTCTCGCATATGTGCGGCAGAGAAGACTGGATTGAGCATTTTGCGCTGTTTGCGGTGATAATCCCCTTGAAGAGTATAATTAGTACACACACCGTAGCTGATTAAATATTCTGAACTTACCCACGGTTCCCAATAGACCTTTTCCAAAGACGTTACGATTGAACCTACATTAAGCAGTCAGTCATGATATGAATTCTGTGAGCAAGAGAATATATACTCGATGAACCCAGCAGTTTCCTCAAATACGTGAGAGTCCTGGACAATTCGAATGAGGAGATGTCAGATATGAGTGCTAGACGTTGAAGTACCTTCACAAGAATCGTATGCATTGCTTTGGGGTCGAACGTATAAAGGATCTTGGACTGTCATGAACGAAATCGTGCGTGAGCACAGCCATGAGACGCAAGTCAAGGCTTCGAGATGCTCACCCCAAATGGTCCATGTAACCGAAGCGTACTCCCATCTGCATCATTATTTGTGAGCGATAGAATCAACTACGGTGAATAACATTTTTCACGCACACTTCTTTGCAAGAAGATCATTCCATCCCCAGCCTTCGTATTGGTCCATAAGTTGCGGAAAGTTGCCTACAGCAGGGGGAGGAGATATTGAGAGTCAGTCCCGCGTATGAAGATGAGCTCAGCTATGAGATGATTATTCACCGGCAGACCACGATTGGGGTGCAGGCCCGGATATATCACCGCGGGCAAACTGAAGGGCACCTTGATCCGAGGTGCCTTAATGGCACCTCAGTTGACACCTTGGTGGGCACCTCATGATCTGCGTACTATCATTAATCACAGTGATCCAATTGATCCGGAGTTAGATAAATAGATAAGCTTAGGACAAATCGATAAACTACTTTTTTGCCCTTCCTTCAGCTCATCAACATTAACAAGAAGTGTTGGCACATTGCGAGTAGACTCAACAATGCCACCAAGGCCAAAGGTGATATGTACTTGTAGTAACTGCTCCAACCTTACCTGTGAAAACACACATGGAATCCGTGTTCCAGGTCAAAGAGTCAGTCCACAAACCCGGATTGAGCACATTAGAAAGGATAAAGAGTTCAAGGAGTCCAAGGAGCAAGGAGCCAATCCTTCCACCTCAGATTCAAGAGAGAGATCTGGTGGTGCTCAACTATTAGAGGAGATTGAGATTACTTCTCAAACCCCACAAATCTTTGACCTCAGTGCAGGTGACTGAGTACTATAATACTTCCTTGTTTGTGAATTCTGACCTCTTCAATCTCCAGTTATAGAACCTGTATTTGAAATGTGTTGGCTTCTGGCTGCTTGGCTCAGTCTCTGTGCTGGTGTTAGCAGGAAAACAGTCAACACAGTTTTGAGATGTCTCCATTTCATTATCACAACAATTGTGACTCTCATATATATTTCCCTCCAGACTTCAGGTCACAGACTTGCCACTGCAACTCCTATGGTTAATATACCAAAGGATATCCGCACTGTTTACAAACACACTCAACTAGACCCTGAACTTATCCGCATTTTTTGCTGTCCATCATGTTTCACTCAATATCCAGCAGATTCCACTCTCCGAAAGTGCACTTGGAGGAAATCACCTAAATCAAAGCCATGTAATACTGACATGTGGACTAGTCGGCATACTAAAACTGGGTTGAAAAGCATACCAAAATGTCTTTACACCACTCAAGGTCTTGGTTCATGGCTTAAGTTCTTTCTGAATAGGCCAAAAATTGATGAATGCTTGTCTCAAGCATTTTTCAAGTTGCAAAATCCGAACCCCATTTATCAGGACAAAATGTGTGATATTCAAGAAAGCCCCGCTTGGCAAAGTCTCCGGGGCTTTCTCACTTCCAAATATCACCTTGTTTTTGCAGTGTACATTGATTGGTTCAATCCTTATACCAACAAAATTGCAGGTAATACACTAATCTTTTCTCCCATTGAACTACTGTTTTTGACAAGTGATTTTTCTCAAGGAAAAGTTGTGTCCTGTGGAGCCATTATACTTTACTGCTTGAATCTTCCACCAGAAATTCGATTCCTGCCTGAGAATGTCTTTATTATTGGAATGATGCCTGCACCACATAGTCCTACTATATGGACAATTTCACATATTCTTGTTTCTTTCCAAAGAGCTATTGCCGAATTTGATCTTCCTGGCAAAATAATTCCTACACACTCACATCCTGGTGGGATCACTGTAGCAATTAGGATTATTCCATTGATTGCTGACTTACAAGCCATCCGGAAGGTTGCTGGCTTTCTATCCCATGCTGCAGGTTTATTCTGCTCTTTTTGTAACTGTCATAGAGATGATATTGAAGACCTTGACTATAACTCCTGGCAAATGCGTGATGGGGCAACTGTCCGTGCTCAAGCAGCTGAATGGAAAAATCTTGTTACTGTTACAGCCAAAGAAACACTTGCAAGACAAACTGGAGTTCGGTGGACTCCAATGCATGATTTTTCATACTGGAACCCTACTAAACATGTTGTGCTTGGCTTTATGCATAACTTTTTGGAAGGTGTTCTTGCTTACCAGCTTAGAGCTTTATGGGGTATTGGACGTACAAAGGAAATGGTTAAGAAGATTGCTCAGATTCTTGATGATGAAAGCAACTCAAGTGTTGATACTGAAGAATACATTCAAGAATCTCAAGATCTGGAAAATGAAGCTGAACAGGCTAGCCAGCATGGAAGTGCAACTGGATTAACTGAAGATTTCAATGATATGGATGTGGATGATATAGGGGAAGAGTCAATCAATTATGATGAAGAACGTGACCCAACTCCTACTCCACAATTGTTTATTCCTCTTGATGATGGGGAAGATGAAATGGATGAAGATTTTGTTCCACAGGATATTGAAACAGCTTTCAATTTTACACCTGATCAATTAGGCAACATCCGGAATTGCATACAATATGTCTTGCTTCCTGCTTCTAGTGATCGTCCACCCAGAAACCTGGGGGAAGCCAGCCATGGAAAACTCAAGGCACATGAGCTGCTTATACTTTTCACTGTCATATTACCCCTGGTCATTCCAGAGTTATGGTGGAGAGGCAATGAAACAGAGATAAGAAGGCTCCAAAGCTTTTGTGATTTAGTTGTTGCTACCAATGTCATATGTGCATACTCAACCTCAAATGTGGAGGCAGATATTTATATGGATCACTTTGTTAAGTATCGTGTTTCAATACAGGAACTATATCCTGGGTTCAGTTCCATGCCAAATCATCATTATGCAATGCATGGTGGAGATCAGTTGAAATTTTGGGGGCCATTAGCTCTCCTCAGTGAGTTTCCAGGAGAAAGAATGAATGGTAATTTTGGACAAGTCAAAACAAATAAGCATTTAGGTAAGTCTATTTGGCAATTAGCCAAAGTTGAATTCACTCAATTTATAATATATTGTACTCAGGTGATATGGAATTGACAATGGTCCAGAAGTCTGCATGTAAAGGAAGGTTGGAGGGCCTGCTTCATGACAACCAGTTCACAAATCCTGCAACACAGAAGTTAGCCAAAATTCTAGAACCCAGGGATGTTTTTGCATTCATGTCCACACCTGAAACCATGACTGGATCACAGATTGCTATGGCTTTGAGTGATGGAGAACCTCTGAGCAAAACTCATTATGCTATCCTTGTCAAATACATGAATAACTCTGGCAGGGAATACAAGTCAGCATATACCAACTCTCGCTATCCATCTGGAACTTTGATTCTTCCAACAAGAGCTAAATGTCACTCCCAAATCCCATTCAACAACACTACTTTCAGCTGTACCAAATCCCATGAAGGACAAAGTCATATCCAATTTTATATTCCAGGTGGATTTGGAGGTACCTGGGAAACAGGATATATTGAGGCTATCTGGGAGCTTCCCCTTGAAGGTATAAAACAATGCTTTTTGCTGGTACGAAAGCATCAAGCATTATCTCCTGCTCAAAACTTAAAGAGTCCTTATCACCACTTTCCTTGCTCACTGCTGAAAACAAAGCTAGTTAGAGAAGCACCTTCTGATCATATCTATATCCTTGAACCCCGGCATATCATCACCCATCTCAGTGTATATAAACGACCCAAGGGGACATATGGGATTCAGTCAGACATGTTAGCTATTTGTTGGGCATTAAACCGAGGACGTAGGTAGATAGAGGTAAAATTATCAATATAAGCAGTGTAAAAATTAAACAGAAATATGATTAGAATGGTGTTCTTCATTTTGAAGTTAGAGGCAGCAGTAAAGGACAAACTCGAAAACCAACATGACAAGTGATGGAAGGCACATGTAGGGAATAATCAAAGGAAGACTTTGCACTATATAACATAGAACTCCATTCAGAATTGAAAGAGATACAGCACAAATAATTGAAACTCACCTCAAAGTTGCAGGCAGCAGTGAGGGCATCACTGGAAAAATAACTGATATGGAAAGAAGGCTTGTAGAGGATAGTCAGGCAAAGAATTCGCACTATACAGTATAGAAATCCATTAAGAATTGAGAGAGATATAGCTGAAACAGTGT
>MU823721.1:0-24611 GCA_027921425.1 Lentinula novae-zelandiae | reverse complement strand
TACAAGTAAAGGCGTCGAAACGGTGAGAAAAGGAAAATGATAGGGGCTACGTACTTCATGACAGTTGGGACTATATATACCACATGTATAAGACCTCTCCGCATGATCTTAACAATAATAAATATCTCACCTTGTCACTTACTGTTGTTCATCCACAAACAGAAACCAAAAAAAATTCAGGCTCGACCCCAAGTTAGCTTCTGTGACATGTCCCATCTTACCTCGACCTCTTCAAATTCCAGTGATGAATCTGTGGACCTGTGCAATGCCATGGATTTGGACTCAGAGGATGACGACGTCATTAGCAAAGGCAGTTCACAATTCTTCCCAAATTCAGATAGTGCTTGAAAATGAGGCCAATTTGTCCGCCACACTGCTAAAACAGGTGATACCAAAATGGAAAGGTGATCCTTCTCCTCTCTTTGTTGCACTTGCTGAGCCAGAGGTATGGCCAGCAGCACAACCTGCTGTTTCAAGTGAGCTAGGGACTGAGAATATCAACTGGGAGGCTATTTGAATTGCAAAAGGTAGTTTAACATTCACATATGTTAATAACATGTTGATATTGATGGTTTTAACTTGTTAATAACAAACTTGTGTAAATGTTAGAACCATGTTATTAACTCATGTTAAATTGCAGTTTGGAGGGCCCGATGTTAATAACATGTTATTAATACCTCCAAACCAATTTAGCGCTACCCTGGGAAATATGCCTCTGGTGAGTCCACAAAACATTCATCCATGAGGTTCTCACCTGGAGCCCAAGTAGATCTACTTGAAAGGCCGTTCTGAGAAGACAGGTGCTCATATATATGGCAAAGCTGAGTTTCAAAACCCAGGAGGTAGTATGAAAGACCGTGCTGCTCTTGGAGTCTGTTAAGATCATGTACACCGTGTAACCGTGCCAGAGGCCACAGGTGTCTAAGAGCGGAAGGACAAGTGGGACAGTAGTGAAGTTATTAACAACACCGCCGTTACGCCGTTAGTCCCCAGAGATCAAGAGTAGTGAGGAGAGAGACTAGGAGCAGCCAGGTCGGAGCGGCGGTATGGCCGGTGACGAGGAGCGAACCAGAGAACTTATAAGTCCTAAGTTTATAGTAGAGTGCTTCAAGGTAGTGAGCCTGAAGACTTGAGAGATGGCCTGAGTTAGAACGGGAATCTAAGTTGGTCTAAGTCGATAATTAAACTAAGGAACTACAGTAGCATACAGGCAGTATTTATATCTACGGATCGGCGCATTGGTGCGGAGCGCTAGACTAACTACTAGGAGCTGTACGAGTAGTACCTGCAGGGTAGAGTAAAAGACAATAAGGAAAGACTAGAATGAAAGGGTATGTGTAGCGAGAAAGAACAATAAGAAAGAGATTACAATAAAAGGTAGATCTTCTGTTAAGTCCATGCCTCGGGCCTCCATTCCGCCACTCGGTAGTCCGAAGATCTGCGTTTATTGTAATCTCTTCCTTATTGTTCTTTCTCGCTACACATACCCTTTCATTCTAGTCTCTCCTTATTGTCTTTTACTTTACCCTGCAGGACTACACGTATAGCTCCTAGTAGTTAGTCTGGCGCTCTGCACCGTTGCGCCGCTCCGTAGATATAAATACTGCCTGTACGCTACTATAGTTCCTTAGTTTAATTATCAACTTAGATCTCTCATCCAACTTAGATCTCCCTTCCCAACTTAGCTCTTCTCTAAGTCTTCAGGCTCAACGCCTTGAAGTACGTTCTACTCTACCTTAGGACTTAAACGTTCTTTGGTTCGCTCCTTGTCACCGGTGATACCACCGCTCCGACTTGGCTGCTACTCAGCCCCTCCCTTCTATACTCTCGATCTCCGGGGACTAACGGCGTAACGGCGGTGTTGTTAATAACTTCACTACTGTCCCACTCGTCTTCCGCTCTTAGACATCTGTAACCTCTGGCACGGTTACACGGTGTACATGATCTTAACATCTTCGGAATACCAAGCGGTGGAATGGGATCCCGAGGTATGGACTTGACAGAGTCATTCTTGACGCAGAGAAGCAAGCTGTAAGCAGCTTCCATGTTGTGCTTAAAGCTGTCTAATGGATGTATAGCCTAAAGCCAGGCGGCACCATTTTTGAAGGCACCACTGGAAACACTGGGATCAGTTTGGCTCATGTCTGTTGAGCACGGGGATACAGATGCATGATTTTCATGCCCAATACCCAGGCAAGTCGCAGTAAACCTCCTTATTCAAGGCTTAATGAATCTTATAGATCTAGAGCCAAGAGAAGATTGATCTTCTCCGCATGCTTGGTGCCAACATCTATCCTGTCCCTGCTGTGGTGTACGAAAATCCTGCCAAATACAACCACCAAGCACGCGACTTTGCTAAGGATATACCTAATGCTATATGGACAGACCAATTTGACAGCACCACAAACACAAATGCTCACTATGAATCTACCGGCCCAGAAATCTGGGAGCAAACCAAAGGCGAGGTGGATAGATGGTCCGATTTCACCAAGTCATGTTCTCAATTAAGGATCATGGCACAGCACTTCCCCAGTCCTCCTAGTGTTTGCATTTATTGTGGCCACTACAATCCAGGAACAATCCCAGTGCCGTGGGCATTTGTCGCCCAAAAGTGCTTACATTTCGGCCCGAACATCGCCGGGACAGCGCCCATATAAATAGCCGAGCGAGCCCTTTTCTTCTTTTTCTCTACAGTCATCTCGTCCAACATTTTCCATACTTGTTATGGTCAAACTTTGACTTTTTTTCTGAAAAGTTTTGTTGTTGGATGTGTAGAGGAAATAGGCCGGAGCTGGGCATGTCGTCTTGTCGTTTTACTCTTACGGACTGGGTGGCTAATCAGCTCTGGGTACACTTTTGTGTATGGCGTCGTATTTGTCTTGATCAATATTCTTTTTTCTCTTTGCTGAAATGGTCTTCCTCTGACTTGTGTCAAACCTTACTTGTGGAACCGATGTTGTTTGAGATGCTTGTTGGATGTGTAAGTAGCAAGAGTGTTTGTTATAGATAATTAAATTAAGTAAACAACCGTACATGTATGTATTATGCTTTCATTTTGGACCTACATAGGTCTTACTCATCGAAGTTTCCTGCGGCATCAATGCCAGCCATGTTATCACTCTTTATCACTTTGCTGCTGTACTTCTCGCCATTTTTACTTCGATTCATTGTATGGGCAATGGGGCGAAGCACTATCTGCCCTTCTCACTCTCACTTCCAGAAGACCGAAATCTATTTCTGACCTTTTCTGATTTTCTTCAGAGGTTCAGGATTCATATTATACATGACTGTCGTAGAGTATATTCCACGAATTAATCTATGGTATTGAGCAGGAGCTTTCTTGGTTAATGAAGATGTTTCTCTGGATAGGACTTGCTGGTGTCGACCTGTGTCGTCGCTCGATCGTTGTGATCCATTAGTTAATCAATGGAAAAAAGCATTTGAAAGTTCCCCCTCACACATCACCCTTGTCAAAATCCTTGTCCCTATTTTTCGCCCGCGCAAGGATAGCGGGAAAACACCGCTGCTGATCCGTAAGCTCCATCATCTTCGCTAGGTGGTCGTCCTCCACACTTCAACTTTCTGGTTCCTCCCCACCTTCGGGATAAAAGTGGCAGCGAGTAGTCCAAATGTCTGTTAGGGAAAATTGAAATTGGGTTCGAATTAGGATATGGGTAATGATTTGGGGATAACACGGAACTCACGAGGCACCCCATCGCCGAGATATCCACTGCGGGAGAGAAATCCAACTATAGGCGCTGGAAGGGCCGGTGTGCTGAAAAGTTCCGTTGTTGGTGTTCTCCTGCACGTTGTGCTAGTAGTTAAATATAAACAACAAAATTCAGAGGGTAGGGAGAATTTAAAACTTGATTACCATGGCCCAAATCAACAAAGGCAACGCTTATTAGC
Source organism: Lentinula novae-zelandiae (assembly GCA_027921425.1). NCBI lineage: Eukaryota > Fungi > Basidiomycota > Agaricomycetes > Agaricales > Omphalotaceae > Lentinula > Lentinula novae-zelandiae. Next base: position 20,702 of record MU823721.1, on the reverse strand, counting down.
TCCGCTTCATATACACTGCTGTTATATGTTCATCTATGAGGGATATGTTGTGTCTTGGGAGACCCATTCTCCAGAGTCCTCACTGGATTATCAGCAAGGAACTTTGTTCATCTTTCCTCGTCAGAATAATCGAGGTTGTGTATTAGTATATTGTCAGGTTCAAAATCTATACATAGATTCGTCAGAGAAATGTAAAGTCAATCAATTCGGTTTATGGATCGCCTCACCGGTGAATGATATCACGGAGAGCAGTAAGACCTTGGAGAGCCATATAGATGAGATGGCAAACCATATACACCGGTAGGGAATTGGTCGTGAGGAGCAGCGTAGCGCGGAGACAAATGTACTATACAAATTTTGTACAAGAAAAAAATGACGTCGGTCTCCCCCTAGGTCCAGTGACAGTGAAGTGATCCAGAAGAATGGGAACGTGTTCGAAATCTTCACAATCCTCATCATCGTCTTTATCATCGCTTTTACGCGCGCGCTTGGCGACGTCTCTGAGTAACTCGAGCTCACGGATGAGGCCATGTTCGACGTCAATTGTTGCTTCAGCGGTGAGCATTTTGACGGCATTATATGAGGAAACGTCCCTAGGTAAAAACATCGTGAGCTAAACAACGGAGTGTCTGGAAGGCAGGAAGGAGATGAAGAACCTTGGGTTGTGGGTGTCATGAACAAGTCGAGCCGTCGATGTTGAGCCGTCTCCGAGTTTCCTGATAGTGGTGAAGCGGTTGTCATGAAATGGCATGTTCTAAAACGGTCGGAAATGGACGGGGTACGGAGACTTGGTAGACATGTTTTGTCGTAAAGGAAAGGATCAAATGGCGGTACCTCACAAGGAGCATAAAGATCTCTTCATCGTGAATGCGGTTAGGTATTGTCTTGGTTTTGTCTTGCGATGGGTGATAGCCTCGCTAGCCGTCTTGTAAAATATGGGTCTGAGGAAGAAATTTCCGTTCATGATCAGTAAATCAATTGGTGACAGGCATTTGAAGCTGTCATGTGTGTGTGACCACCTTTCGTCGCGTCTCTTGCTCACTGTCCTTGTTGAGACGATTCCCGAATGAGCAAAGAACTGCAACCATGGATCCAAAACTATCTCATTCAGATTGCTGAAACCAAAGGAGCTGACTTGTCTTCCGTTGAGTGGTCACTTAAAGTGAAAAAAGCGCAAGTCATTGAGGTGAGTCGTTGCTTTATTTTCGCTTGGTCTTCCTTGCCCAGTTCATTCTTCAGTTTCTTACACACGGATCTCAAAACAAAGACGAGGACACTGTAATATGGGCACGGGTGTCGGACAAGAGCCATCATATACCAGTAAGATTTAATGCCGAGGCGGTAGCTGAATATCGAAGGTGACTACCCCAACCTGAAGCCTTGTCACAACGCCTCATACCCCAGCTTCTGTAGAGTTAATCGAACCCGACTCAACGAAGTCAAAACAGCCCTTATCACTCTTCGCAAATACCGCCTCTTTCACAGCCGTGTACCCTCGGCGCTTGAAGGACATAAATTGACCCATTCTGCGTGTCTCGCTTTAGAATGCAACGAACTGCGTCTACTTGGATCAATCGGGGAACCAACTATGGGCAATCCTGTAGGAGTTGAGACTCATCAAGAACTTTCGAAATATACGAGGGAACTCAGGAATCCTGGCGGAGGAGCGTGAGTGTTTCCTTCATTGTTTGAGTGTTGCCTATCATGATTCATCGGGCTCGTAGAAATTTTCTTAAGCTACGAGCAGGCGAGCGGAACCAGAAACGGCAGGATGTACAAGAGAAAGGAGATAAGAACGCCAGATACATGGGCTTTAACAGAGAAATAAGCCGTTCTCCGATATCTCTCGTAGGCCCAATCGCTGGGCCGTCGTCGCCAAGAAAAAAGATAGGAAATTTGACTAGCGGATCCTTGGTGAGGCATTTTGTCCATCCATACCTCATTATCCCCCTAACTAATCGGTCCTAGAGCAAAATCAAGAACATGCCAATTGCAGGTTCCAAAATCGAATCACTAATGACATCAAGATCGACTAGGCCTGAATCAGATCGCGTTAAGGACTATGGTCGTGAACTTGCCCGTAGATTCGTGGTCAGTCTTCTTCATAGAACGTATGCCCTGGATCGTCAGGGCTGAGCAGCAAGCTAGTCAATACCGGAAACCCGCGGTTTAAATAGTAAACAGAGAGTGCATGACTACTGTAAGCTCTTTCAGGGTTCGTGAAAATTTCTCCTCAGCTCATGTGACAATCACTGAGTTACTCGTCTCGTTTCTAGATGCGGGAATTGATCTTCAGCAACTTCAGCAACTAGAAAGTGGAAGAGACCGAAGAGACAATAAATTGCCGATCCCCTTGAATAGCCCGTCTACTCAGTTGGGCAAGGGAGTGAAGAGACTTGAACTGTCGAGCTCAAAATTTCGTACGGAGATGATCAACTTCAACTTAATTCTGTGTATGCTCACTCCATAACATCCGAAGTTCCAGATGCAATTCAAGATTGGATGGGACCAGAACAAATGCAGAAGGCGAGGGGAATAAAATACCAACGAAACAAAGAAGGATTCTGTAACAAATCGGCAATAAAGAAAGTAAATGTGGTTGCTTCCCACTCCGCTCTTGTAGAGTCCAATACGAAGAAAGGTAATTCTAATACTCATCGTGCGAATATAATCATCTAACGTGCGACTCATAGTCCGGTCGCGTTTATCACAGAAGTCCAAGGGATCACAGGAATCCAAGTTCAGCCAACAACTACATACACCTGGGACTTCGTCGTACTCTTCTTATTCATCTTCCTCTCCTTTACAACCTTCAAGTCCTCAGTCTGTATTACTTACAGATTGGTCATCTAGTGATTGCGGAAGTCCATATGCTCGTGATGTTGAGAGGAAAGAAAAAGACGTAGAGAAGAAAAACGGTCCTCCGTCATCACCTACTCCAGCTCAACGACAAAGGCTATCTTCTGCTCGTCGTGCTGCGCTCTCTTCCCCAGTTCTTTCAGTCGGTGATCGTGCTCACAAACGTTCATCTACGCCTCTTCCTCCTCCTCCTGCACAGCAACCTAAGGTACATCTTGCGCCGAGCACTGCACCTTCTTCATTTACACCAGATGACAATTTGGTGGACATGCCCTCTTTCGATCTCAATTTCACTCAATCTGTCAAAGATGAACGTGTATCGCCCATTCAAGTACCAAAACCAACATCTGTTCCTCGCCTTCCTCGAATACCCCAGGCCTTGCCCCCTTTGGGCCCCGGGCACTTTCAGAGTGGGGATACTTCTTTTGTGCGGCAAGTAATCCCTGAATCTTCTCAATTTCGACCTGCACCTCCTACGCCCGCACAACGTCGCCGACCAGAGTCAAACTTATATCAGGCTCCTGAAGAAACTCGGATTCCATTTAGCATGTCTAATCCTGTTGGTGTCGAACCTCTAATTCCTTCGCCATCAACCCTTCCGCATGCTACCGCCAAACTCAAGAGTGCAGCGACGGCACCGTCGAACCTGATGAATAATAGGTTTCAAATGCAGCGGAAAATACCGCCTCCACCACCTCCTCCGATCAGGGACGGTGAAGGGAGTCCCAAAGTACTTGCCCCTAATTCAGATACTTCGGGGACACAGTCACAATCGCATTTCGGCTCGCAGTCCCAATCACAATCGCAAGAGTTTCAAATCTCGTTCAGGCATCCTCAGCCCTTGGGCAAACCATCCGATTCTGGGCGTGTATCCCAAACTGAGTCTGACTCTCAACCCCTGGATGTATACACACAGAAGCACCTTCTTACGTCTGAGTTCGTTTATGAAGAATTTGATCCTTTCAACGATGATCACGATTCGCTATTTTCTGGACCGGATGATGATATAAATTATCATTCTTCGTCCGAGGCAGATTCTCAACACTCAAATCTGGCTCAGGATGATTGTTTGCAGTCCTTTGAGGATCATCGACGCAACAGTAATGCGAAACATGATCTTATCGCCAGCGCGTCTTTGAAGGTCCACTGCGGGAATAGCATTTCAGATGACGAATTCGGTGTGTGTAATGCGCCACCGGGGATTCAGACAGTTCGGAAACCTGACGTTTCCTCAACTGTACCTTCAACAGTAGAAGCGATTGGTAACATCGATAATGTGCATGGTAGCAATTCACCACCTACAGATAGTCTGTTTTACTTTGGTATTCGGACGTCCCAAAGATCGAAAGAAATACCAGAGACACTTCAAACTGTCTTCAAACCAATTGCTCATGACCCTGATGCATGGTCGCTGCCCAGTTTTTTACGTCACAAGAGAACCGAAAACACGAGGGCGGAGGAACTTCAACCTGTCAAAACTTTTCACGAAGGGAAGCTGAAAGCCAGATTGTTTGAAGTTGGCTCTGGTGTTCCTGTCGGAGAAACATATCAAGAAATCGGACATGCTTCTTTCTCATTTCCTTCAATTCTTCGACCCGTAGTGGCAACTGCAGGCAATTTCCCTCAACCTCGTTCCGGTAAACGCTTTCATGCTGATCAAGACGACACTGAACCTTCGAAGAAGAAACAGAAAATCTCTAACGCGATTTCGCCAGAAAGGGAACGAGAACGATCCGCGCCGCTACTTAAACTCGATGGTTTCGATCCTGGATTTGATGATATCCCCCCAGGAGAATCGTTCATGTCCTGGGGACAGTTGCAGATAATCTCATTGAAGATTGGTAGATCCAGAACCAGACAAGCTCAAGCCCGAGCAGGTTAAAGGCTCATTTAGCTTATCTTCTCCAGAGTGCCAGCCGAAGAAGTAGAATCTCATTATTCATCTGTGAGACGGTGTACATAGTTTACTACGGACATGCATATAGTCACATATACAGCACTAGCTCTTAGATATAGCTTATCCGCTTACCTCCATCTATTCACATAGTGTACTCTCCTGCATTCCATATCTCTCTTGCCTTCCCTTGCTCTTCCCAATCATAGCTGATTCCTAGTATTTGGTCCTTCTGTGAGTCCCAACCAAGTGTTGCCTGCAAGCATTGCAGGTTTCCAGCCCACCAGAAAAAGAGACGAGGATGTTCAACCAAATGGTGTTCTATCTATCGCACCTGCTTGTTCTGCAACGATGATCATTGAATGGAAAACGACACCGCCAGATTATTGATCAGATAAAATCGGTATGTTCTGCATTACTTATACATAATATCAAAATATCAGTGTCGATATGAGATAGGTAAAGGCTGGTAAAAAAACATACTAAGCAGCCACCTTCCAGCCACGGGTACCGTGAAAACTTGAAATTGTTGAATCCGGGTCCTCCCGTCAAAATTCTTGATTTGGAGAACAAAAGTCTTGGGATGATACACTGGCATTAACTGGAGACCATCGGCTAAGTCGTGCATGGCCCTTCCTTGCCCGGTTCATTTCTTCAGTTTTTTCACACATGGACCTCAAAACAAAGATGAAGACACCAATATTACGTGCATGGAGTGTTGGACGAGAAGTACCGTAGACATACCTAGACATACCGGTCAAATTTAATGTCCAGGTAGCAGCTTGAACATCGAAGGGTGCGGTTTGCTGAGTGCTACATTATTTGATCCTCGTCTAGACTCCATGTATATGGAAAATTTCTCAAGGAATGGCACTTTAGCAGAGAAATAAATTGTTATCCTCTGGCATCTCTGGTAGGCGCGCCGGTCAATGAAAATATTCACGAACGTTAATCTACGCCTCTTTTCCCCAGGTTCACAATGACCAAAAGTGCACCCTGCGTTGAGCATCTCTCACTACCGGATGTCGATTTAGAAGGTCCTCTCCTGATCTCAACCACAAGAACGAATTTGCATCGTCCATTCAAATTCAGAAATCAACATCTATCCGCTCTCTTCGTATACCCCCAGCCATACCCCTTCCGAGGCTTTACCATACTAGGATGATGCAAACTAAATACTTCATATTTTGACCCCTTCGCCGCCTACACCTGTACAGCGTCGCCGTCAAGAGCCCAACCCACACATCAGGCTCTCATGGAAGTCGGATTCCATTTAGCATGTCTAATCCCGTTGGTGTCAAATCTTTCATTGTTTCGTCATCATTCCTACCGTATGCTACTGCCAAACCCGCGAGTGCAGCAACTTGAGGCATTCCAGATGCAGCGGAAATTACCATTTCCTCTTCTTCCTCTGATAAACTACTCGCCCCCCGGTGGCCCAATGCGGTACTTCGGGAACACAGGTACGATGGCAATTCGGGCAGTCCCAATCACAATTTCAACTCGTTCAGGCATTCTCAGCTATCCAATTCTGGCCGTGTATTCCAACCTGAATCAGACTCTCATGTATATACACAGAACCCCTAAGTTTATGCTTGAGGTTGCTCGTGGAGATTTCGATCTTTCCAACGATGATCATGATGTACCAATTCCTGGACCGGATGGTGATATATAAGTCACCATCCTTCATCCAAGGCAAATTCACAGTTCAAATCCGGCTCCGGATGATTATATGCGGTCGTTTGAGGGATCTCGACGCGATGGTGATTCAAATGAAGGATACGATCAGTGGGAATAGTATTTGAGATGACGAATTTGGGGTTGCACTGGAGATTGAGGCAACCGAAGTTCCTTCGACTGCTTCAACTGTCGATAACATCGATAATGTGTATGGTAACAATTCATCATCTGTGAATCATGATTCATGATATACACACTTCAAATTCTTTTCAACCCGATTGCTCATGACGCTGATGTATGTGGTCATTCCCCAGTTTTTTACGACTGAGAACACGAGGACACAGGAGCTACAACCTGCCGAGACTCTGTGCGAAGGGAAGCTGAAAGCCAGATTATTCGAAGGCCGGTCTGTTGCTCCTGTCTGAGCTTCGGTTCTCAGAAACATAGAAGGTTAATTAACGTGCTTTTTTCTTACCTCCTCAAGGCCTCGTTCCGTCAAACGTCTGAATGTCGATCAAGGGGATGCTGGCCCTTCAAAGAAAAGACAAAAAACTATTTAGCAATCCTGTCACTGCAAAACCTGAAAGGCTACATGCAGTAAGTCGGGAACACGGACAAACCGCGCTGCTACGTAAACTCGACGGTTTCGATACTGGGTTTGATGATTGCCCTTGAACAGGAGGATCGTTCATATTTTGGGAACGGTTGCATGTAAGCTCGTTGAAGATTGATTCGAGCCCGGTAGAGTCAGAGCAAGCCTAAACGGGTTAAAGGCTTCCTTAGCTTATCTTCTCTCATATCTGTATGTTGTGTTACCATTATTTATTTATATGTTATCTCCGGCACCGAAACTCACGCAAACAGTGTACACGCAAGCCCCCGGTGAGTAGGTAACAAACCAACAAACGAGCGGATGAGGATCAATCAGGATCTATCAGTGATGATGTGCTCGACCTCGGACAAGAGGACCGAGCTTGCAAGGTCAGACGATCAGACACAATACATATCGGATCGTTGAACAGAACTGAGTAGAAAAGCCTCGTTCTGGTCTTCGTAATCGGACAGGAGGTGAAAAAATGCATGGATTTATGACTCGAACCCGATATTGGGTCGGACAGCCCGAGAAAAAAAGTGATCCCCAAGCAATAACTTTATGTTGGACAGATTGAATCACGGTAGTGTGCATATCTATGAACGAAAGCACAGGAATATGTATAGGGGAGACCATCAAATTTTAAAGCCCGAAACTATACCATGTCACACAATATCAAAGCGTGATGTCTGTGACAATCAGATTTATCGTCCCGTTCTCTTCTACAGACTGTGGTCGCCTTTTGCAGCGGCCCAGCAACAAACTGTCTGCCCACACGCAATCTAACAGTCCTATTGCCAATCCAGGTCATTTCAATCCCCTACAGAACTCACCAAGAAGAGACACTCTTTTTCTGATGATGAGTATCTCTTTTGGTGGCCTGGGGCTTATGTCTATCCGTAGACCATTCTCGGAGCTCGCAGCCATAGTTTTGGGCAAAGGGGACATCCAATCTATGTTTTGTCTCGTTGTTTTTTGTATCGTCTTCTTTGTACTTGGTTAGTGTGGCTCTCTTCCTTCGTCCTCTTCTGACTCTTTTTTTCACCAGCTTACCTCACAAACCCTTCCGAAAACTCTTTCAGAGCTTATCTTACGGAACTTTCCTTTCGCCAGCATCTCAGCCGTTTAGACGACAACAACGACGACGACGACCCGGTCGTCCCAGAAAAGTCGTCCGCCAGTCATCTGTCTTTTCGTACCGGTGCTGTCGATATTCACCATAATCTCCCTTTCGAGAATCGCTCCCCATTCCACTTTGCCAATCGAGCCTCAGTGTCCCTGCGGACACCCAAACATGTCTTTCACAGCTTTGGTATATTCACGATTGCCGCAATCATACCTCTGGCCAAAACAGATCGGGCACAGCAAGATCAAGGGGACAGTACAATATCTGATTCTTGGTTTGTTGGCGCTTTTGGAAAATGGTGGAGGGGAGGTGTTTTCGAAACTTGGTATCAGGACGTTATTACCCGTTCTGGAGATGAACAGAGCTGGAGTTCGGGAATTCTCGGCATGAAAACTTTGGATAGACTCAACGAGTTGAATGGTGAGTCATCCTCATTCTCTTGACTATCTATTCGTACTGAAACAAAAACGAAAAGCGCTGCCAGGGCTTCCTTTCACCACTCGAAATCTTCCTCCTCATGGGCCTTCACGCGGGTCGCCACCCAGGTTGCGTAATCGTGAAAAGTCGTCTCAGCGCAATGTTATGGTGTCTCCTCGTAGCTCTAGTCCCCCACCTTTGCCAAAGTCGGTCTCACTCCCTTTGCATGCTCCTCGTACTACTCAATCTTTACCGGAGCGAAATGGTCCACACGCCTTGGCCCATTCCCATTCCTCTCCTATGCCCTCCGAACAGATCAATAAACCGGCTGCTACGACGCCCACATCGTTCGATCAGTCACCGAGAGTGGTGGAACTTCTTCATCAGATATCTGCCTCTAAATCTACCATACTCGACCTCCGTGGACAATTAAATGAATCTCATTCAGCTGCCTCACAGTCACATGCGTCGCTGCAATCTGACTTGGTTGCATTTCGCGAGCGAAAGCGCCAGGAGGATACGACTAAGAACGACCTGAAATCTCGCACCAAGACGCTGGAAGACTCCAAACGTACCGCTGAAAGCGCGAAACGAGATTCAGAAAAGAGATTACGTTCCGCTGAAAGCGCGCGCCATGATGCTGCGCAACGAATCGAACATCTGGACAAGGAAATCATTCACCTGCAGAATCTCCTCGCCGACGATACCGCTTTTTTGACGCGTCGCCAGAATTCCAATTTTAATTCCGAGGCCGAACAAATGATAGCTGCAGAGTTGGAACATAAAAAGAAGGAAATCCAAGTTGCTGAGAATGTGGTTACTGCACTTAGTCTACGTGCCCGGGAGCTTGAAGAAAGACTGGCCGAGAAGAAGGAAAGGGTTCGTCTAATGCTTGAACGTGTTGAAGCTCAGAAGCAGGAACAAGCGATACCTCCCTCCTCTCCCGTTGAACAATACGACACCTGGTCTCCCACTTCCGATATTCCTGAGAATCATTTTCCAGTGCACTCTCATAATTCATCGGGCTATACCGAAACAGACGATGTATCATACAATTACAGCGGTGAAATGCCTGTCGGTCGACCCTCCAAGTCATCTCTCAATCTGGTCTCCGACTTCAATGAAAGTTCACTCTCGACCGCCAGACCCGTGAATCAGGTTCAAGGATATTTCGAAAGGCCGATGAATGCCCTAGGTAGACCTTCCTTGCCACTCAATTTTTCGCCATTCGATGAAATGCCCCAAACACCTGCAGTGGTAATATCTCCTTCAACAAGCTCTTCATTGATTTCTTCGTCGCTCATATCGTCCCTGGATGATGTTGACGGCCTGTCTCGCTCCTTCCAGTCCGAAAGTGATATCTTCTTAGAACGAGACTGGAAAGAGAAGAAGACACACAGTCGTCAACAGAGCTCACAACAGCCGGAAGGAAATATCGTCTGTACGCACACCACGGTATCCCCTACTGGCGATGGCTTTGAACACGATCCGTTCGAAGTACGGGTCTTTGCGCCTCGTGGACATGATGGCTTCGCTCAAGTCACAGATAATTCCCTCAAACGAAATCACTCTGAATCATTCACTCCCGTGCATATCAATGCCGATCTTGAACCCGTGGTCGCAGATAAAACCCATAATCGTCGATGGTTTTCGCTTTCGGCGAAGACTAAAGCCAAGAAAGGACTCAACCCCGATGCCAAGGTCTTCGATTTCAATCGTTTCCAGAACAAATCCGTCTCTGCAACCGCCGTACCTGTGATGCAAGGTGTGAGCCCGCCCGTTTATGATGCGCTCAATCCCAATGGTCTAGGTCCCACACTTGTATCTTCCACAACGACCGACAACAACTTCCTTCGTGCGTTCGCTCCATCGCCTGCAGAGCGAGAAGCTTTACAACGTGTTCTGGGAGGATCCAGCAATGGAAGTCTTGAGCGTCTTCCGAGTCTGAGTGATGTGGGAAGTATACCGTCATCTCCTTCCCATATCCATGCCAAATCAGATGATCATGCGTCTCCGCCGTTCGAGCAGCCGCAGCGACATGTTCCTTCATGGCTGCAATCGCTTCCTCGCATTCGTAAACCTAATTTCAGCCCGTGGGATGACGAGGAGTCTGCACCGACTTCTACAGTTGTAGGTGGGCCTCACCGATTTTTGGGTGGTGGGAAGGCGTAAATCGAATTGTGTGGCATGATATAGAGAGGTGTAAAATTTGAGGTGAATGTATTGTAATCGAGGTGTTGATGCGTGAAAATTGCTTGTGGGTGGTTATTGGTACGGGGGCACTGGTGGAAGTTGGCCTTGTTAAATGAGTTTCGAATGCAATATATAAATTATCTATTATAACAGACCGAAGTACATGACACGATTTCCAACTGGCTCCGTGCGATTCACTTTAGGAAGGTGATCCCTCGATGATCCTAATTATTGCATTCCTTATATGTAGATCATGTGGACTTACTCGCAGTCTGTAGCCGTCCATCTGCCGCAAAAAATCAGATTGCCAAAGTTTTTCCACTTTTCCCCGCAACGGCGGCAGCTGCTTCATGACCACAGCTCTAAGCTATTGTATACTAGACTCATACCTACTCGTGCTCAGTCTGTTGGGTTCGAGTCTAAACTAGTAGAAACGTAGCTGGTAGCTTTCAGCAAGTCCTTCACAACGTTTCCAATTTTGATTTTGATTTTCCGCTGTACAGTGAGCATGATTCAATAAAATCCTAGGCGAAATACTAACATCACATATAAGTCAAAAGCCTACATGCATAGCAAGTAGGAAAAGTAGTTGGACCAGAGCAAGATCCATGTCAATCATAGAATTTCGAAGGATGCCCCCAGGTAGATATCATGAGCAGTGCACGGACGAATTCTCAAAGGAACAACCGATGTAAATGCTGCTTTTATGTTACCATGATATACGAGAAATCGTGTTCAGCTCGTCATTGCTTTTCATCCCAGTTCGTGAAATGTACTTGATAGGTAGCTGATAGGTGAAAGAGATCAAGTCCATCGTCCGTATCACCTGTGCTTCCTTCTTCGTCATGCTGAATGTAAAATCCGCTACGGACAGAATTAAGTGGTATAAGAAAGCAATACCGAAGTATGTATACTTGAAAAGAGTGTGTAAAACTTCCTGCGCATTCGAATCGATGACAAGGAAAACTCTCAGATGAATATGCGCAGGATATTTATGCCGAGAAGGGACCGAACAAGAATGATGATGCGAGGGCGAAATAATTTGCAAAGGGTATAAAGGCGGCACGAATGTAAGTATAATGCGAGTCAAATCGTTAAGAAATGAACACGCTAGAATGGCGGGAAGGTGCGACACACGGGTCACCAACAAGAGAGCCATAACCGTAAGTTGGTCGTTCTCTTGTCTTGGATTTTATCGAGCACCATCCAATACACCTCTTACATCATCAACTTCACCGAGATCCCCGAGAAAGGGTACCAAATCGGTCAGCTCTGTGTCGTGTGGATCGTTGAACCAAGACGAGACTGGGACTGCATTGTTTGGGTGGAAAATGTACGACGCAGGCGAGTTGTCGAGGATAATGGTATCCGCTATCGGACGACCTAGTTGGGAGAGATCCTATAGAGAAATGAGGACTTGTCATGCAGTCAAGTACCACATAAGGATACCTTCACATAATTCCCTTTATGGTTGTAACAGCTCTCCCTGAATAGCCTGTGTGTTATCGTGTGGCCGACGTCGAGACGATCGAGGACTGGGTCAGCATACTAACTTAAGATGGGTAAGACATCCATGCTCCTGAGACTCGTAACGTACTTTGCTAAGACTAGCTGTAAACACCACAATCTCGTATAATTCACCCATCTTCTTCAGAAAATTGTCCACACCAGGACGTTTGATCACATAAACGTTATGCCATGTGTATTCAATCTCCACGGGAACAACATAGTCGGCCTGTGGTATTGACTGTGCTCTCCAGGGTCAGTCATTCATAAGCTTTGTAACCGCCTGAAGAATACCTTAAAACTACTGTGGACGAGTGTTTCATCAAGGTCAAGCACAAGACACTTTCGCCCTGCATGTTGAGGAGCAATAGGAGGTAATAACGGCCTTGGAATACCATCCTGAACAATGCAACGTAAAAGTGTGTACTTTATAAGAATAAAAGGTGCACATACTGGACCAACAGGTATACCCGCGCCACCATTAGATATTAATCTGTCTTCCTCATCTTCAAAATCGTCCAAGTTATGGACATCCTCCAATTCATCGTCGTCAGTAAAGCTGCTTGTGCCATCAGAGTCCTCGCCATCAGCAGCGCCATTTGTCCGCGATGTGGAATAATGGGAAGAACGCTTGCTGTCTACAGTACCACTAGATCCGGGAGGTACGACAGCTCCAGATGTCATACCCTCAGTTTCTGCCTGAGGCAAAAGCTGATTGGTAGGTGTCGGAGGAAGTATGACATCCCCATCTTGAATGGTTGGAGTGATAGCTACAGGGGGTGTGATGCTTAATGGAAGAGGAATGTTTGGCTCGGAAGTGGAAGCGTTTGGGGTCGCCTTACTCGGAGAAGATTCTGAAGCGGAAGTAACTTCAGGAACCTCCTTCAAAGGCTTCGGTTTCTCCAAAGTCGACACAGGAGCCGTTTTTGGCTCGTCAATTTCAATAGGCTGAGAGTGAGGTGAAGAAGGAATACATGGTATGAGAACCCGGAGAAGTCTAGATAAAAACGGAGGTTTCGGCCGTGCCGATTTAGTTTTTGGGCTTTCTGGCGGCGCAACAGTCTCCGACGTTGAAGACATTTGAGCTTTGCGTCTATGAGAACCGTTGGGAGTTGTAGGAGAGGACGAACCGTCCTCGGCCTTCTCCACAGGTTTTTCTGTGGATTTAACTTCAGGAGCCGACGACACGTCTTTTGCAGCCAAGGTAGCAGATGGAACTGGCGAAGAGCTTCGCGGCTGCTCTGAAGATTTATTGTCAGCCTCTAGAGGTGTAGAGGCTTCTTCGCCACTGGACTCTGGTCGTTCAGTTACAGTAAGCTGATCAAGAACCTGCTGAGAGTCGACTTCCTTCGTAGAAGTCTCCGGCGCAGGATTATGCACAGCTGCTCCTACAAGCGAGTTTTTCTGAGTTTCCTCTGACTGGACGTCGGGCGGAGACAGTGAAGACGCGGTCATAGGTAAGGGGAGGAACTGAGAGCAGATGGCCGCGCTGCTCAAATCGGTTCACTCATTAGATAAGCCGTATTATGTGTATATGTTCATTGAAAACATTTATTCACAAACGTCTACGGTACAAAGCATAGCACTGTCTAATCTAATACCGTATACTTCTTTAAGTGAGACGGTATAGCGTCCTCCAGTCCCTTCGCTTTGAGCCACTCCTTGGAAAATAAGCGGCTTTGGTATCTATACGCACCGTCGCACAAAATCGTGACAACTTTGGAACCTGCCTCGGCATATCGGTTACCTTGCAGCTCCATCAGAACGGGTCAATATGCGTACCTTTACCCAACTTGACAGCGAGTTCAGCAGCAGCGACGACGTTCAATGCTGAGCTAGCTCCCAGGTATAAGCCTTCCGTATCGAGCAGATGATAGACCATCTCGATGGACTTGGTATCGTCAATCGTAAAAGCACCGGAGAGCTGGTTGACAAACGTTCCAAGATTGTTCGTTATACGCCCCTGTCCAATCCCTGTGCCAGGACGTCTATCAGACACTAGGTATTATCCGACGTTAGAACAAGGCGAACCTTCCGTTATGGAACTCCCAGATCTTTCCACCAACTTGCCACCACTGGTGACATAACCTTGGTACGGAAGTCAATTTTGGTGCAACTTGTAAGTCGAAATTCCAGAAACGTACTAGTCAACACACTGCCCGGAGGATCAGCCAGCCATATTTGAGTCTTTGCTTGACTCTTTTCGTGTAAAAACTTGCCGACACCAGCCAATGTTCCACCAGTGCCTGTGGCGCAGATGAATCCATCCACCTCACCTTTGGTCTGCTCCCAGATTTCTGGGCCGGTAGATTCATAGTGAGCATTTGCGTTCGCAGTGTTGTCAAATTGGTCTGTCCATATAGCATTGGGTATATCCTTAGCAAAGTCGCGTGCTTGGTGGTTGTAGTTGGCTGGATTTTCGTACGCCACAGCAGGGACAGGATAGACGTCGGCACCAAGCATGCGGAGAAGATCAATCTTCTCTTGGCTCTAGATTTATAGGATTAATTAAGCCTTGAAAAAGGAGGATCACTGTAACTTGCCTGGGTGTTGGGCATGAAAATCACGCATCTGTATCCCCGTGCTCGACAGACATGAGCCAAACCGATCCCAGTGTTTCCAGCGGTGCCTTCAACAACAGTGCCGCCTGGCTTTAGGCTATACATCCATTAGACAACTCCAAGCACGACATGGAACCTGCTTACAGCCCTCGCTTCTCTGCGTCAAGAATCACACCGAGAGCAGCACGGTCTTTCACACTACCGCCTGGGTTTTGAAACTCGGCTTTGCCGTATATATGAGCACCTGTCTTCTCAGAAAGGCCTTTCAAGTAGATCTACTTGGGCTTTGGTGAAAACCTCATGAACGAATGTTTTATGGGACTCACCAGAGGCGTATTTCCGACAGCGCCTGTAAAGCCATCGACATGATTAGTGGTAAAAGTCCTACGTAGTAATGGAGAGCGGGCTGCAGACAACATTTAGGAGGAAGGAAAGATCACAACACGCCATACTAATAGATTTTTTGAAGAAGCTCAATACAACGGAATGATGAGCTTAGCACGACATTTCCATGCCCAAAGTCTAGACTGAATTTTTATTTCTTACACATCTCTTTGGCGCTTTTGTCACAAATGTGGCCCCGGGCCCCTCGTCCTATGCACTCGAGCTGTTAAAGGACAAACTTATAGCTGTGAGCGCAATCATAGCTTCGGCGAATTGATATTCTGCTTCTTAATATGGTCATTACCCGTCTCAATGGTGAAGCTTGGAGCTCGGGAGTGCATCAACTCATTTCTAGTAAGCTATGAGTCTGAAAACCCTTGACCTATCTGCAAATGCCCGACGTTTGGCGGACACGAAGACAACCAGATCCCAAAGTTGTCGCATTTACCACTCATTATCTCAAAGTCTGAAGCCTCGAAGCATTGAACTGGCGTGTTCTCTGTTATTCATTCTCCATGATGGTCCATAGAAGTTTCTTCTCTTCCATCACTTGGCATCCCAACAATACTTATAGCACCTACATGGGTGGTCCCAGCTTCAAGCATAAAACAGAAAGGTCTTCAAATTGAGAAGTTGATTTCTTCAGAACATCTAAGGGCATCACAGATTTGGTATACCTTCGGCAGAGGGTCTTCGAATTGAGAAGTTGATCTCTTGGGAAGACACAGGGTTGGGCTGGGTTGGGGAGAGTATTGGACATTGAACAAGGACGTAAGAAATGGGTTTGTGGGGTATGTATGTTGACCAGCTTTGACCAGTTGTGCCGTTCTACATACTTTTTAAAAAAAAAAGAAAGTATGTATTGCTTATTTGCACTTAACTTACTAAGTAGTGTAGTTACCCCATCCTGTGCAGACCCGGAATATGACCCAAACCAAAGAGCGGAGTCGTACAATTCACACCTGATTTGTCGTCGCGACTCCCCGCGCGTGAATATTTTTACAGATTGTTACTTACTTGGGGTTAATGAAGAGTTCGAAAAAAATTACTAAATATCACTCGAGACAAATGGTAAGCAGCGGGCACCCTCGATGTCAAGGCCTCGGGCTCAACGCTCAGAGTCAGTGTACACTGCAGGTACACTGTAAGGATGATTTCGCGTCATATGCATGATCAAGCGAGAGGTCCATCATTATTTTGGCTGTGTTCCGAATAACAAGTTCGATGACAAAGGTTGACAAAGACTTATGAAAGACAGTAGGTTACATAAAACGGCGACGAGGGTTTTAATTGTACTACCACGACATGCAAAATTACCAGTACAGAAGTCAAGACGAAATGACAATCAACAATGACTACGAGCAAAACTATTCCTTTGCCTCTGTATCCTGTATCCCTCCTCCAACCTCTTGTTGATTTTCTTCTACTGACTGGGACTGCTCGGGCTGAGGCTGGCCTGGAGGTGGAGGCTGATGAAGACCTGGAGGCAGAGGCTGAAGACCTGATATGACTGGGGGAGGAGGCAATGACTGTAGATGCTGAGCTAGGTGAGCACGAAGCGCAGCGTTTTCAACTCGGAGTTGGTCAACCAAAGCTCGACATTCTTCCCACCGACGATTCGCTTCATCAGCCGAAGCAAGCGCAGCGTCCAAGAGCTGAGAACGGGACTCCAATGCTTTGACATGTCTTTCCAAGGCAATCAATTGAGGTTCATAAAGCAAAACAACAACTTACTGATCGCGGCGTTCTCTGAATGCCCTTTGGGCTTTCCTGTTCTGCTCTGCCCGCTTACTATTGCTGAGTGGCCGGTTTGCTGCCTGATTGGTTGATTGTGCATCACCCGGCTGAGACTGCGGTGGCGCCTGACCAGGAGGCAGCATTCCACCCACTGTGTAATCTCCGGGTGGAGGATGTGCATACGCAAAACCAGGCGGCAATGGATGCATCAGAGCATGTGGAGGTGGGAGTACATGTTGTAGATGCGGTGGTGGAGGCAAACTCTGCTCAGACGCTGGGGGCGTTTTTCTTTTGCGTGAAGTGCGGGGGGCAGGGACCGAATTCGAAGGCTGACCTTGGCCGGCCTGAGTTACAGGTGTGGTCTCCGAGAGTGTGGGAGACGGCTGCTGTTGGGAGTCCTGCATCTGAGGCGCATTGAGGACTGGTTGCGGGTAGCTTAACATTCTATATCTCCGATTCTTCGAGGTTGGTGGGGATGACTAAGTCGGACATCAGGTAATCCCAAGCCTACATAAGCAGTTCAATTGGGTCACATGCACCGTGCGATTTGTCATTTCATATTACTTTCCTATAGACTCCGAACCAAGGCCTGTTGAGCCGAGGCATTCAAACCACTTTTAGAACGTTGATGGAACGAGTTATTTCAGGCAGCCGATTGGCAGAGAGAGCTGAAGCTCAAGCCACACTATGTAGATAGGCTTCGTAAGACTTTGTACCGCTTCAGTGTAATGCAGGTCGCGGCTTACTAAGGTTCGGGCCGCGCCGATTCAACTTTTTATATAGTTCCGATCAATCAGTCTCACGACCCCGCCGAAATTAATTGCAACAGGTCCCTTCTCTGCTGCTGCCCATGACTGTCGACTCTGCTATTGAACGTCCAGAGCCTCCTATACCAAGCACTTCTCATAAACCATCTATTCGCAAGCGTCTTTTTTCGCACTCTCAGAGAAAGGACACAAAGAGCAACTGGAAAAGAACGGAAAAGCCTGGCCAGGATGTTGCCAATGCCACTGTGCAGTCAGGTCACTTTATTTCTCTCTTGGTCCTTTCTGCTTCTCACAGTCTAGTAGGAACGAGCCAAAGGCAGGGACCCTCCATGCTAGCTTCTACTTCCACTTCCTTCCCAGAAGACACCGATAGAGAACAGGCATCTCTTAACACTACACTTAGCGGCAATCACAAAGTGCCCTTTTATCGTCGCAGCAAGGCCAACAAGTCCACCGTTTCTGACTTGGGCGCTTTGTCATCTACTACTTCGCACAGTAACGGCTTCATCACCAATCAAAAGCTCAAGACCACACGTCGTAGCATTAGACACGGCCGCAGACCCTCGTTTCTTTCCCGAGTCGTGTACAAAGTCGTGCCTTGCGTTGGATCCGAAGAAGATATGACCGCCACAGCCATAGATGTCGACCGACCACGGGACATTGTCGTTGATGAAATGGCCGAGGTTAAAATGGCTCCCGTGTCAATGTCAGGCGTCAAGTCTACCGAAATTCATCGTGTTAGTAACGGTGCAGATAATCACGGCACGAGCGCTATGCCCTCACAGACCTTGACGCTTCCGCAGTCATCGAACTCCAAAGATTCCACAGCCCCACCTTCTCCAACAGACTCAGAGATCATCATTCCACCCCCACCTTCCACTCAGCTATTGCCAGAGGACGAAACGGACGGCGTGACTTCGGGTGCCGTGCAACCACCTGGCTCCACTGGCGAACCACTTATCAGATCAATCACACACGACTCAGATGAAGACACGGATGGGACACATTTCACAGAAGATCAAGGAGAGGATTTGCAACAGTCATTGTTATCACAGGAACAAGCGGAGGAAGAGCGATTGATACGGAATGGCGGCTCGGGTATACCGATCGGTCCTGTGAGTACACGAAGCGGAGGGCTGTTGCTCATTCATTCGTTGTGTTGATGTATTTGATCTATAGGATGGCGTACCAATGCCGCTACTCCCACCAATTGCTCCCGAACACGCAGGAAGGAAATGTTTAGTTCTTGACCTTGATGAAACCCTCGTTCACAGCTCCTTCAAACCAATTCCTCAGCCAGATTTCATCGTCCCAGTAGAGATTGAATCCCACTGGCATCATTTTCACGTTCTAAAACGTCCCGGAGTTGACTCGTTCTTGAAGGAAATGGGTCAGATATATGAGATCGTGGTGTTTACAGCCAGCCTGAGTAAGGTAAGCATTATGGCAAGCGTGATACTGACCGCACAACCCATTCATCACTCTTCATTAGTACGCTGATCCGGTCCTGGACCAACTCGATATATCAAAAGTTGTCGCACATAGACTGTTTAGAGAAAGTTGTTTTAGTCATAAAGGGAACTATGTTAAGGTTCATTACCCTTTCTCAATTAGTTCCATTCTTCTCACCTATTATATTAAACCAGGATTTGTCACAACTGGGCAGGCCTATAGCAGACACCATCATTCTAGACAATTCTCCCGCGTCCTATATCTTTCATCCCACAAACGCCGTTCCCGTATCTTCGTGGTTCAATGACCCGCATGACGCAGAACTCCCAGACTTGGTCCCGTTTTTGGCGGATATGACTTCTGTGATGGATGTCAGAGCGATCCTCGACACTGCGCGTTGAACAATACGGACTGTAAAGCAACGATGGAGTTGGGCCTGATTCCGACTAGTCACCGAATCCCCTCCCATCTACGGAAATGTATTCCAGGTTGTCGCGGTATCGCATACACGTACTGGTGTGCCAACGTTATCATCGTGGTCACCCTATCGCGTCTACCACTACTACCTTGTGCTGTCCGTGATACCGTCCGTCGCCGATTTGCATTTGTTGTGCTATACCCTCCCCACATATAATCCTTCGTTACCTCAACGGTATCCAAACACACGGCACTCACAGCCGGCAAACCTCTCTGTCGTTTCCTCGTATCTACATGTCTACCCTCTACCTCCCTTATCGTTGATACCTTGCCTTCACTGGCTTTCCTGTATTTTTCACCCTTCTCAAGTCGTCCAACTCGTACTTCTTACCGCATGCTGCATGGTTACCCGATGTTCAAAATTTCAAAGTCTGCACCTGCACTCTCCTGCACATACTTACATATCCAGCACACTCTCATTTACGTTTCATACGTTCTACGCACAGTCTAAGTACATACAATTTTTTATTTTGCGCTTTGCTGCTTGTACATATAGGGATGGAAGCTGGAAGGAGTTCGCTTTCGGTTGTTACATTCGTTTGACTCTACATTTACTGCCATCATCTGTGTCCTTGAACCTATCACTCCCTTTTCACTATCTGCTCTGCCTGTCGTATCTCTGTATATACATTTGTTTCGACACTCTTCACATATCTAGCTATTTATCCAATCCACGATGATTCATGACGTTATCCGGGTTTTTATATCGTTCTCCCATTTATACGCAGTCGTTACATACAAGAATTTCTTTTTTACGAGAAAAAAAACAAAGTGTCTGTTTTCTGAAATACCTCGGTTGAGGCTAATCGGGATTTGGCTGCTCATGGGATCATGGAATCAACAAATTCGTGTCCTGGGTACACCTCTCCGGATTTTGCTTCGCTCGCAATCATGGAATCGGATGTACGGTAAAACTGCAGTTTTGCATAATGCAAGCCTCAAAATCTTTTTAGTCAGTCAATTTCACTGCCACATCTGCAAAACCTGTATTTTCGGCTAAGGGTCCGAAAGCAGTTGAGAGCACTTCCCAGCAGTGAAAGCACCCAGAGCATGTTGC